>BSBK01003481.1:335000-447500 GCA_027943335.1 Chamaecyparis obtusa
ACACCAGTGAGTAGTTTCAAGTGAGAATAGAAGGTGATTCGAATGCACAAATGACTACCTTGAAAGGCCACACGGAAAGAGTGATAAAGAATTGAACATAGATAATCCAACAACAAAGGCACATGAAACAACAACAAGGACAAATGGCCCAAGAAAACTCATCCATAGGCGCATTGGTGAGATCTCTAGCCAAGAAATTTGGTATTGGAGACAATAGAGAAGACAATTTTGATAGAGAAGCATTCATTAAGGAAAGCCATCGGAAGGGAAATAGATAAATTGAGGCTTGAGCCACTGAGTATAATGTTCTTCATGATGTTGTTCTACCTGAAGCTGCGATTTAGCATGAACATCGAATTCCTCTGGTAAATGGGATGGATGGATCAGCACCAGATTTCGCAGTTTGAAGGATGATGGATCATATTGCTTTTCTATTTGGAATTTTAGTGTGTATTATATTGTTTAACTATTTCGGGAGCAGCAGCGATGAATAATTCTTGTGTTGAATTGAAATTCAATTGTTGTTGCCTGGGAGTTCATTCTTGGTCAAGAGAATTCATCTTGATTACTATCTCAAAGGAAATAAAGAACCTTATCTATCTGATATATATACTTCATTGGAAACGTGATAAAATATTTAGGCTGGATAAAATATATATGATGTATGTGAGGATTATATATAACAGAATAGAAAGAGAACAATAGATTCTTCAGTTAAAAAATTAAAACGGTACGTGCAGATTTAAAGGATAGATTAAAAGAAATTGGAAATGAATAAGATATATATCAAATAGAAGAATATCAATTATATCTAAAGGATAAGTACTATATCATTATATCTGAATTAGAATGTTGTACAAATCAGATTAACAAGAAAGAGGAACAATAAAAGAGTATTATTTAGATGATGAGAGCAGATTGAGCAAAAGAATTCCATTTGATAAAGGAGATCGATCGATCTAATAGATCAACTTGGTGTGAGAAATCTAACTTCAGATATTTATACAGCTTATCTCATCTTATTTGATTAGTAGCCATAATAGAAGACTTGTCAGATAGTTATGAAGAAGGCTGCAATTGCTAATGAAGACAACATTGATGCCAAGTATTTGTTAATGTATGAAGTCAACATTTAATCAATATTTATCATAATGAGATGTGATTTGTAAAGAAGAAAATTAACATAAGGATCAGAATGAAACCAATATGTTATGAAGAAGGATGATGGGTATGAGTATCGTATTAATGGGCTCACCTTACGAAAAGAAATACTTTAAAATATTTGAAAAGATAAGTATCTCATGTTTTATTAATCCATATGAATTTGTAGTTTGTAATTCATTAAATAATAAATTTTGTATGCTTCTATCATTTTTATGTTCGAGATAGTTTAGCTTTATGAACTATTCATGTAATCTATCTCTAACATCTTCAGAAAGGTCAAGAAGTTGGTGAAATTTAGCTTCTAAGGAAACAGATGATTCAATCAATTTGTGACAAACTCAATCATATTAATTGAGATAGAGTTGAAGGTGAAACAATTCTAAGATTATAGAAGTGGGAGCACCTGGATAGAATCTCTAATTGAGGCATTCCATACATCTTGAGACTATAGTCCATTGAGATGAACATCGTACTAGAGGTCCTTTATTATCTTCCTTCAAGTCCAAGAGGGAGTGTTAATGTTGTGGCCTTGGAAAAGATCAAAACACATCCTATGCTAGTTGATGTGAGTCGAAAGCCGTATGACTATTAAGATTATTCGTATACGAGATATTGATTCTCTCAGGAAGAAAGGTATGAAGTCACATTCTGCAGTGACACTGAGATGAGTATATAAACAGGGTATGCCTCCGTGATAGAAGAGGAAGCTAAAGGATCTGCATCAGTGGACATCCAAGGATCTTGTTTCAGAGGGAGTAGACCATGTTTTTTTGGTTCTCTAGTCATCAAGAAATTTTAGCAGAGAATTATGATTATTATCATGAGAGAAAGCTATATGTCAGAGGGAGAAGCTAGAAGATCAAATTAAGTTGGCACCCCAAGATCTTGGTCATACAAATTTAGAGGGAGTATACCATGTCAAGATGGTGTATACTTTGTAAGATTAGAATTCACCAAGACTATGAGATAGTGCAAACAAATGCAATTCAGTGGAGGTACATCCTCACTAAAGAACAAACGACCAATATTCTTACCAAGCCTCTTGCTAGAAAGAAGATTGTGTACTTTCAGATAACCTTGATATGTTGAGGAATAAAGCATTAGCTGAAAAGAAGTTTTCAGCTTCAGTGATCCATCATTTTGTATCGTAAATGATTTTTGTCCTTGATAAACTAGTCTAAGGTGGAAACCTTGGTTTCCACTCTCTAGGATGATCCATAGTGGATCCACCCTCTGAGAAGAGTCAAGGTGGATGTCAAATGTGTGACTTTATGGGCTCATTCATTTTGTGTTATATTATGAAAGGTGATGATCTTTCATATGTGTTGGGTTACTATTGCCAGGTGACGACTTAGACAATAGCTTAACCTAGGGTTAGGTATGACTATGTATTGTAGTCACTATTCCTGACACTGAATTTTTGAGTTGTTAAATCCAGTTTTGAATTGGTCAGGGATTATAACAACATGTAAATCAAGTTTTAATTCGGATTGCACCGAATATCTTGATGTTATCGCTAAATCTAGTTCAAAATTGGTCGGGGATTGCGATAACTCTTCTATCAGGATGAGTACATCTTGATGATGTCCTGAGCTATGTCAGATATCTTGATATGAATTTATGTGTAAGTTATCATATAATCTAGTTTCGAATTTAGTCAGGGATCATGATAACGAATGTTCAAGTTTTGATCCGGATTGCGCCGGATATCTTGACACCTATATTTATCATTAAATCTAGTTTCAAATTGGTTGGGGATTTTGATAAATTTCTTATCAAGTTGAGTTATGTTCCAGATTATGCTAGAAATCCTAATTCAAGTGGTTATGTGTTATTTAAAAGAAATCTAGTTTCGAACTAAGTCAGGGATTTCAATAACACTCACTTCTTATGAATATCAATCTCCTCTCGCTAAGATGAAGTGTTGAAATATAGCATCAAATTGATTGATATAATTATATTAATCTAATAGTTGAATATATATATATAATATATATATATATATATATATATATATATATATATATATATATATATATATATATATTAAGAACATTTGATATTTTTATATGTTACAATATAGTTAATATTACCAATCAATTATGAAGGGTCATGACCCTATGTAGCATAAGCCACATATCGTCATGGCTCTTCAAGACAAGACTATTCAAAGGATATAAATGCATATTGATGGCTAGTGAGAGATCAATCACAATGGTAATCTATTTCTATACAGCAGCAATATCAAGTAATAATAAGCATTCAAATTCTTTCTATATACGATCCTTCTTTCCTTAATAGAGATTGTGCACGATGGTCTGAATAACTCAAACTCATCACCAATGGGTCTCAAAAAGGTTGACCAAAACAAAAAATGTTAGAGCTTTTTGGATCCTTCCTTAAAGGTGAAAGTCCTACCCCTGTTTCTCATATTGCAGATCTAGTGTCTGGTTCCTTTTTTATTTATGTTCCAAACTCTATTGTGGATAAGGGAATTTCTTCTATGGAATGATTTCTTATTAACAAGTTTATTGGGCCTCATTTATTCATCAAATCAGTCTATGCTTGGGTGACTAGAAAGTGGAAGAATAAAGGCCAGGTTGATGAAGTGGCCATGGCTAAAGGATTTTTCTCTTTCAAACTTATCTATGAAGAGTATTTGGCTACTATTCTATAAGAGGGTCCTTTGATGTTGGGGCATTTTTCACTTTCCATTAAGAGATGGGAGCTAGGTATAACCCTAAGGTTTGGTCATGTGATTTGGCCCCTAATTAGGTTAGGCTTTTAGGTCTTCTCCAAGAATTTTAGACTGAATAAATCTTTTGGGGCTTGACTTCTTGTATTCGGGAGGTTATTTCTTTGGATCCAATGAATACTTCATGGAGAAGATTATCTTATTCCTATATTTATTTCAATATCAAGCAATCTACTAATTTTCCTATGGAATTCTGTTTCAACTCTAAACTTGGAAGATTATCACTACAAGGAAGTGGGCCATTAGGCTAGAGATATCCTAGTTAATGCTTTGAAAGCATCTAAGAAGGTTTGTAGGTATAATCCTTTGGGGGCATATTACTCTACCTCAATTGAGGAGCTTTAGGTGGTTGAACCTACTTCTCCTAGATCTGATATTGGTTCTACTAAGGTGGATCCCTTTCCTTGCAAGGATATTCTAGGAGATTCACCTGATGCCTTCGTGAATATATAGTGGTGGACATTCCTAAATTTTTAGGGCAATATTTTCTTCCCAAGAGTTAAATCTCTCCATTAGAGCTTGTTATTATAATGGGCATTCCTAAAGCCATGGGAGAAGATGGTTAGCTATAATTTCTAAGGGAGACTCCCTATCGTGTCTCAGAGGAGATGAACCATGCTCTTTCCAAAATCCCTTTGCAAGATGAGGTTCACTTTTCTATTTTTTCTTTCGAAGGAAATAAAGTGTCAGGCCTGGATGGTTTCCCCATGTTTTCCTTATCAAATTTAATGGAGTGGAAATAAAACAAAGGGGAGATGATGAAATCTAAAATTTTAAAAGCTAATTCATTGAATTGAAAATGAGATCAATTTAACACATAAACTTACATATGCCTCAGACAACTGAGTATGCATGATATTGTGATTGTGACTTCTTTAAACTAATCAGGCAACTCTTTTTAAAATAATAGCATGCCACTTCATCCACTATGAACAAATTGATTGGTTACATCCACCATATCTATAGTTATAGTTTTCCTACCAAGCTATGTGTTAATTTTACATTTGTTATTTTAATTTTATATAATTGTGAGCATTATGTGTTTGTTATATTATTATTTTAATTATATTATTAATTATAATTAGTTAATTTTATCCACCATTTCTATTATTTTTTGAATTATGTTTGGAAGACATTTGAATGACCATCAAATTCACTTAGAAAGCCAAATATTTACGACTAATTATGTTGCTGCCACTATAAGAAACCTAAGATAGCTTAATTAGGTTGAAGGATAGAGGATTTGTGTTTGTGATGAAAAAAGGAAAGAAATAGTAAAAAGTTAATTAAATGCAATATCTAGAGAGAAATAATAGAAGAAAAAGTAAAAGATTTACAAATGTAGCTTACAAATTAGGTTGCACACGTATTTTAGAATGGCGATCTCATTGAGTCTCGTAGATCGGCTTTGCGTATGATTTTACTATTCAAAACTATTGACCCAGGTCGTAATTGAAAAGTGTCAATGTATGCTGGGTAAAAGTTATATTCTCCTTAACCAAAAATTATCCTGGTGAAGGGAAAAACCGTTTGCCTTATAGAATATACAAAGTAAAGCCATATTTTATTAAGCTCTAATGAATTTTTGATATTTGAAAGTGATATAATCTAAAGACGGTGGCATGCTATTATGCTTTAACTGCCATATTTTTTGGTTAGAAAATATTTCACTGGGCACTGCTAGCGTAAATGTCTCACATAAACATGTAAGACTAAATTATTCTCATAATATTTAATATGTAATAGATTCACATATTCAACGAGGCTGACCAAATAAATGGAGGCCTACCAATTTGATTAAGGAAACATAAAAAAAAAAGGAGGTTTTTTTTTTCAACCAACAATTTTTTTTTTATTGATTTTGATTCTTAGTTGATGCCTTTGAAAAAAAGTTTGTGTTTACAAATATTCAAATATTGTATTGTTTTTATGGGATGATATTCATGATATCAATTATACTTGTAACAACACAGTCAAAATCATGGCTTGAAGGTTGCTCATATTTCACAAGATCATAAATATACATAATTATACAACTTAATACAAAAAGATAATATACAAAATATCTATTAGGTTTGGTAGTTTGGCAGTTTTTGATAGATAAAGTAGCAAGATTGTGCTGGCCTGAGGAACAAAGGACTAGTAGCACATTAATAGCACATTAATGGAACTAGTCAAAGTAGATATAACAATTTAATAGTATAATCACCAAGTCTAACTCTGCCCCTATAAAAAACATAAACCACAATACTAATCAAACGAATTAAAATAGAGTACTTAGAATGAATAGTAGCATGTAAAGTATTAGTTATAAGCCACATAGGGCTGAATAGAAAGATATAAAAACTAACATTAACCCCAACCACAAAACAGGGCATCCTAGGGCTAGGCCCAGTCAAAATTAACCAACACATAGAAACCAGAAACTAATTCTTCCCACCCAACTGCTTAGATAGCAGGGTCCTCACCCACTCTTCTTGAAAAAATAGGAAAAGATCCTTGTTGTCCTCGTTCACTTCCAGAGTGCCACCCGCTAGCTTTTCCTGCACATGATAGAGGGTCAGCATGCATGACCTTTAGGCCAAATTTGTTGGTCAGCATGCATTAGTTCTTTAGATCCTGCATATTTTTCTTGATCTCTGCAATATCTTTGTCCAAATTTGCAAACCTCCTTTTAAGAGTTCCTTTGAATTTTATTTTGTCCTCTAGGGCCTCGGTATTGTAATCAGAGGTAGGGGGCTTATCCTGGGGGTCCTAAGCAGGACTCAGGGGCAGGGTATGGATATTGGGGGTTTCCATGGCTTGCTTGGGGTTGGGTAAAGGATTGTTACCAGTCCTAGGGGACTCATATGGTCATCCAAGGATTCATTCATGGACTCAGTGGTTTGGGAGTCTTTTTCAGTCATGGAATGCTCTTTAGAGGCCGTTTCCAACAGCTTAGTTTTACATTGTTCCTTGGCAATTCTGATTGACCTCCTACAACCTGAGCCACTCAAGTCCACCTCCAGATTAACCTAGCTCTCCATCATTCTCCTTTTTTTGGGCCTACATTCGGTCTTAGGGGTACTTTCAGCCTCCTTCCTATCATCAATTTTATCAGACTCAATGCGGAGAGTGTTGCCTCCCATCTCAAAGTTCAGTCCTTCCTATGCCAGAATATCCTGGAAAACAAAGAGCTGAGTGTTTCTGCAGACCTTAAAAAACCCCTTGTTTTTGAAAAGCCTTTCCAAGGGAGGATTATACTTAAAATGATGGCTTTGAGAATTTTTTTGGTAAACAAGCATCATACCACCAGATCTAATGGATCTCTAGGTTCCATTAATAGCAATAATACCAGGGACACACTTGTTGTCCTTATTAGCCAAGTAAGCCCTCTGATTCAGATAGCTCCTACTCCACATGTTTAAAAAGTAATGATGATTCTTTATGGGAATTTGGGTTCTCCTTTCCATAATCGCAAAAATTAGTAGAACATGCCAACACGTGATCCAGTAAGGATTCATAATGAATATGACAATGTGGCACATTTAAACAATGATATTCATTTCTCCCCAATGAGTTGCTAAGTCACTAGAGGTAAATCACTAACCACCCTCCAAATATTGAGTTTGATTTGTTTTAGGCCCATTTCCGCCATTGAGTCAGCAACTGAATTTCCTTCTTTGTACGTGTGACCCATAGTGGTGCTCTAGAAGCTATTGATAAGCTCACCAATCTCCATAATAATAGGTCTAGCCCGCCATCCCGCACTAGCACCACTTTGGAATCCCCCTCGATTTCGAGTTGCCTGACGTTCATTTGTTTTACGAATTTAATCCCCTAGAGAAGGGCCATTCCTTCTGCTTAGGTGACAGTGCAGTTATTGATGGGCCCAGCATAAGCTAGCAGGAAAATGCCTCTATGATATCTCAAAACACCACCCCCTCCTTGGCCAATATTATTTGCCGCCCCATCAAAGTTTAATTTGGTCCATCCTCCGAGAGGGGCGGCCCATCTGGTAGCTTTTCTACCTATCTTTTTAGCATCGTCAAACCTAGAGAACCCATCAAGGATGTTCCATCTGTCAGCAATTCTCACCTCCCAGGTTAGCATGAGGACAAGGGGGAAGCTTCCATTTATCCATCTTGGCATTCTCACACAAGAGCTTAGTTCCAATATGGAGGTAGGTCTCAAAATGGTTACTCTCCTCTCTGAAGATCTTGTTGTTCCTTTCCTTCCAAATGGCCCAGCAGATGTGAGGGGGTAGCATACGCCAGAGAAATTGGAGCAGGGGGTGAATAGAGGGGGATCTCCAGTTGTTAAATTGATGCACTTCTCTACCCAAGGCCCACAAAATGCCCTATTTGCCGATAACCTCTTGCCAAATTCTGGAGGCATAATCACAGTGGATGAACAAGTGGTTCACTATTTCCTCCTTCTTACATAGGATACATCTATTCACCATGGGGAAGCCCCTCTTTATAAGATTATCCTAGGTTAGGACCTTACCATGCATTAAAGTCCACTAGAAAAAAATTATTTTCGGTGTTAGCTAAGGGATCCACACCTTCTTCCAGTCCCCCGGGTTACTTTCCTCCTTCAGATGTAGATTTTAAGTAGATTTAACAGAGAAGGTACTCGCCTGGGTGGGGCCCCAGATAATAGAGTCATCAGCCCTGAAATTTTGACATTAGCCATGTTTTCCATGAGCTCCTTGGCCAAGTGTTGTAGGTCTGATTTGTTCCTTAACCGATTAGGTATATCCTTCCAATCCCTACCAGTGATGTAGTTGGAGACTCTGTTACCTAGGATAGGTCTGAGATACTCCATAAGAGGTTTGAATCTGCATCCCAGGTTAGGTTGGTTCACAATCTAGTGGTCATTCCAAAATCTGATGGATCTCCCATTTCCAATTTTCCAAAAAGCTCCTTTAGACAGAAGGGTCTTACATTTACATATGTTCATCTAGAGTTTGGATCCACTTGGGAGATCGCTATCATGGAACATCCACCTATAAGGATGTCCTTGGAGGTACTTGGCTTCCATTAGTCTACACCAGTCTACCTTTCCTTCTATGAGCTTCCAAGCCACTTTCATGGTAAGGGCTTTATTCATCAGACCAATTTTTCTTAGCCCCAAGCCACCCATACTTTTTGGGAGGCAGACAGTGTCCCAATTGACAAGAGACATCCTCTTCTTTTCTTCAGATCCTGCCCATAGAAAGGTTCTCTAAATCCTTTCAAGTTTGTCTACCATGTTGCCTCTAATTTTAAAGAGGGATAAGAAGTAAACAGGGATCCCTTGGAGGGTGGAGGCCATGAGATGAAGTTTGCTAGCATTGCTTAAAATCTTCCCCTTCCAACCAGCAAGTTTCCTTTGGGTTCTTTCAAGGATGGAATTCTAGAAATCTTGGGACACCTCTTTAACCATAAGGGGGAGGCCAAGGTAGGTAGAAGGGAGTGAAGCTGCCAGACAACCCAGGATTTGAAGCACCTTATTTTGTAGCTCCATGGGGGTATTGAATAAGAACAACCTACTCTTCTGATAGTTGATACACTGTCCAGAAGCCCAAACATAACTTTCAAGAATTTGTTTCCACTGCTTGGCCTCAATCACAGAAGAATACCCAAAGAGGAAGGTGTCATCCACAAACTGTTCTAACATGACCTGAGGAAGGGTAGATGCAGGTTTGACACCTTTTATTCTTTCTGTAGCATACATCAAACAAAGATTCCTGCTAAGCACATCAGCCACCATAATAAAGAGGTAGGGGGAGAGAGGGTCTCCTTGTCTAAGACCCTTCTCATGTTTAAAAAAACCACCAGGGGAGCCATTGACCAAAACAAAGAAGCTAATAGTTTGAGTACATTCTTGTATAATCTGGATAACCTTCTCATTAAACCCCATTTTAGTAAGAATTCTAAGAAGAAATGACCAATTAAATTTGTCATACGCTTTAGAGATATCTAGTTTAAATGCCATACTTGGAACCTTGCTTCTGTCCATAGAATGGATGATTTCATGGGTGGTAATGGCTGCATCCAAGATCTATCTACCCGACACAAAACCTTTCTGAGTAGTGTAGATAATCTTGTCTAGTAGTGGCTTGATTTTTCCCACCATGATCTTGGTAAGGATCTTGTAAAAGGTATTGCACAGGCTGATGGACCTAAAATCCATCATAGTGGTAGGATTGTCATGCTTTGGAATCAACACAATGTACATTTGATTATGCTATCTGAGAATGCACCCAGTCCTAAAGAAGTCTCTGGCAACATGGGTAACATCAGTCCCCACAATGTCCCCAATACTCTTGAAAGAATGCCGGAGGAAATCCATCCAGCCCAGGGGCTTTGTAAGCTCCCATAGTGAAGACCGCATTCTTGACCTCTTGATCAGAGACCTACTCCGTAAGCATGTTATTTTCATTAAGTGTTATAGCACTTTGGATGTGGTCCAGGAGCCAGTTTTGGATGCTGTCTAGGCATATCGGACCCTCATTAGAGTATAGCCCCCTAAAGAAGTTAACTGCCACTTGATTGATTTTATCTTTATCCTTGACTTCATTCCTTCCTTTGTCCCTAATAACAACAATGGTATTTCTTCTTTTATGGATGCTGGAAGACCTATAAAAGAAGGTCATGTTCCTGTCCCCTTCAGCAAGCCACTGGATTTTGGATCTCTGCTTCTAGTAGATTTCTTCTTTTTTCAGAGTTTTCTACCACTTGTGCCTAGTCAACTCCTCATCCACTTGAATCTCGAGCGGGTAGCTTCCAGCAGCCAAATGGGCCTGGAGGGAATCTAAGACTCTAAATAGTTCCATCTTCTCTTTGCGAAAGTCTCCAAAATTATGTTTTCTCTGACCTTTAACCTCCCTTCTGATAATTTAAAGCGTTTGGGCTATTCTGAACATGGTAGTACCCCTGATATTAGTCTTCCACTAGAATTTCACTTGATCCCTAAAGGATGGGTGAGAACACCACATAATTTCAAATTTGAAAGGCATCGGGCTGACTTTAGGGGCATCATGCCAATAGAGGGGGGTGTTATGATTCGATGTCATTCTAGGGAGGGAAGATAAGGAAGAGTTCAGGAAAAGGTTCCATGAAGAGGTGGCCAGGACCCGATCCAGCCTCACCTGGATGAGGTGGATACCTTTCCTATTGTTGGACCAAGTGAATGGGTTCCCTTTCAGAGTGAGGTCAAGAAGACTTGTGGAAGAGATAAAATCAACCAGCTCCCCCATGCTATCCAAGTAATCCACTAGACCACCACACTTTTCTGAGGGGTAAAGGGGGGTATTAAAGTCACCTGCCAGTAGGAAATTTGTAGAATAGTCTTGATCCAGCCACTAGCCAAGATCAACCCAAAAGGAAGCTCTACCTACTTGGGTATTAGGAGCATAAATATTAAAAGTAATCCATTCGGTACCATTCTTCTTAAAGGTGATAGCAAGGAAGTTAGGAGAAGAAGCAGATAGCTGACCAGTTATTCTATTGGGGTTCCAAAGTGTAGAAATACCATCGGACACCCCCGCAGCTTCAAAATAAAGGAAGGCAACACTCGGCCAAAGATTGGGCACCGAGGTAGCAAAATTACTAGCAGACATCTTAACCTCTTGAAGGAGTAGAACATCAAGATTCAGATAAAAAATGTAGTGTTTGACAACACTTTGTTTAAGGGAGCTGTTCAAGCCCCTCACATTCCAAGAAAGGCAATTCATTTCTTACTTTTGAAACTAGATTCCAGGATTTGCTGCTTACCTGCTACAACATCCCTTGTGGTCCCTCATGATCTCCTTGCCCTATCTAAAGGCCTTCCCCTGGGTGTTTCCATTCCCACATCGGCCTTTTTAAACTTGGTTTTCTTTCTCTACATTTTCCATTCCCCTTCATCATCCTCCAAACCATCAAGGGAGCTAGATGGGCTCTTCTTCACAAACTTTTGGGGGGGTTTAGCATCTGGCTTTAGGGATTGTAACTCCAGAGCCACCACAATGGCAGGTTGTTCTACCTTAGTAGGGCTAGTCATCATCCCATCTTGGGGGGGGGGGGGGGCGGGGGGGGCATCGAGGGGATTTTTAACGGCTCTACCATCGGCTAGAGAACTGGTTCCTCCGTAGACTCAGAAAGACCCAAATTAGGGCACCCAACATTCATCTCCCAGCGGGGACAATCTCACCATCCTCCAGGGATAAATCTTCAATAGTTGGGGTTTCAATTTCATTAGTCACCGAGGGTGGCCTAGTTTCCACCTTCTCTTCTTCACTTATGGAGGGAGGACCCTCAACCACTCCTTTGTCCTTCTTCCCTTCTTTAGCTCCTAGCTTGGAGGATCTGCAAGTGTCATCAGAGTGGCCTCTACTATCACAATTCTGACAGAACAGGGTAGCATTTGTCAGTCCATTTTTCAGTCAATGCCAAAATCCTATGAAAATGGCATTTTCCTTGCAATCTTTGTTAAGTTGTCCTGCCATGCCTGCAATCACAGTTTTAATGTGTGATGAAGATCCACAATGTTTCATGGTGTGTGCTCTTGGCCTTGTGCTCTTTATTGTGTCACCTAGCTCCAGTCCAGATCGCATAAACTAATTTGCAAAACCCAGGGAGATATTCAAGTTTTAAGGTCTGCAGGAAACAGTTTTAGAATATGCCTTGATGTTGAAAACCTTTCAATTTTTTCTTTCAGTCTGTATGAAAACCCTAGTTTTTTTTGACCTTGTGCCTTCCTGCTTTTGCGCACTCATCTTCCAATGTCAAAAACCTTGGATGTTTTTGATCCTTCGCTATTGTGAAAACTTTCGATGTTTTTGACCTCGCATTTCTGCCCTGTTTGTTGGCATTCCTTAATTGTGCAAGTGTGATTTGTTGGTGGGCCCAGGTCTTCAATGGGATTTAAAATGATTGGTTGTCTCATGATCGCATGTTAGAGTTTTCTAACATGTGACCATGCGATTGGTTACCTTTTTGTGTTGGGGCCCGTTGGCGTGGAAGTTCAGTGGTCCCGTTGGCGGTTATGTGGCGGCTTGTGGTTGGTTGTAGCATGGTTGCATGTCAGAGATTTTAAACATGCGATCATATGACAAAGGTGCCATGTTGTGTTGGGGCCCGATGGTAGGTGGTGATGTGGCATTTTTTGATTGGTCGATGTGGCGGTGACATGGAAGTTCTCGGTGGGGCCGGTGTTTTTGGTGTCCTAACAAATTCAACATGCGATAGGGTGAATGTTGGCGGTTAGTCACATGTTCGCATAGCCTTTTTGAAGGCTATGCAATCATGCGACTGAAATTTTGTGTTAACTCTCGATAGCGGCGATTATGCGGCAGGGTAAAGGTTTGCAGCTTGTCACATGTTCGCATAGCCCTTCTCCTGGCTATGCGATCATGTGACAACTATTATAATGTCACTGTTGCGGAGTTAAGTTGGGTCCACGGTGCCAGTGGTGCTGACGTGCTAGATTCTAATTAGCTATTGACCGACTAGCTATTGGTGCCCAAATTTAAATATGATTGTAGGGTTTCTTGCTGGTGTTTTCATAGTGAGCTGTTTGCGACAAGTGTGGTAGCTCAGAATTGATTTTTGTGGGATAGTAGCAGTTGCAATGATGATGTTGAAGATCTATGTAGCTGTCCTAATCCAATCTTACTTCCTAGGTTACCGTGATGAGTTAAATGCACTAATCTATTTCTCTCTACAGGTGGCCAAGGTTTTGGTATGTCAGTGATCTCCATGTTTTGTACGTGTGAAGTTTTCTAAGTTGGTCCTGGCATCGAATTTTTTTTCTCCTGCAACAAGAAGGCAGTAACTTTGCATCGCAGTTAGCCTATGGTGATGAAACCAATGTAGCTATACATCATATTTTACCTGATTTTCTTCTTGGGCTTCTAGGCTTCTTTGCACTCTTTCTCTTCTTGTTGTACTCAGTGGTTGCAGACTTAAATTTTTTCCCTAATGATCGGTAGCTTGTTGCAATCCTTGTTCCTATAAAAGGATTTTCATGATCTTTAGGAGGGGTTCTGAATTTTGTCAGTTCCAAGAAGGGTTCTTTTCCTATAGATTTTCTTCTTCTTCTCTGCATATAGGGTGTTCTTCTTCTTCTCTGCATATAGGGTGTTCTTCTTCTTCCTTTGTTGGTTCAGAGAATATAATACATGCTGTAATAGATTTGTCTCATGTATGAGAACTCAATTTATTCTTACTGTTACCAAGCTATCTCCATTTGAATTCTAAATTCATTAATCATACATCAAGGGTGTTTGATTTGTCTATTTGCATTACCTACATGTTTTCAAGTGGAGTTGTCTTCGTAGGGATAACTGGTTCAGAGTTAGTGTTCATGTATGTATGAGTTGAGGTATCAAAGATATGTCATGCTTGTCTTCCAGTGGATGCTGGTCAATGTATTATTTGTTTATAGGTCTCTTCTAAGGGGAGGGTTAAAATCCTTTGAGTGGATAATAACATACTTAAATACACAGGTGGGTGCTAAGTTGAGGTTTCTTCATGGTGTGTGATTGATGTAAGGCATCAACACATTGAATATATCATTTTCTTGTTTCATAGTTGTCTCTTGCAGTAGGGTATTTGACTTTGTGGCCCATTGGATAAGGCACTAGTCTATGAGAGACTTAGGGTATCTCAGGGGTCCCTTCTATCCATTTAAAATCATTTCCATTCAGTTCCACCCTTTCCCTTTCTTATTGTTAGTGTAGGTCTCTGGTTTTCATACTCACTCCATGCAAGTAGGGCTATTGCATGAGATATTGGTTTCATTTAAGATACAGGATACCTATAAGGGTTTGAAAACCATTCCATAGTCAGTTACCTATAGGCGTGTAGTGTGACACAAGTTGTATGAGTGTGCAGATGAGGCAATACTCGCCTGAGTGAATGTGGAGCTCAATGAAGAAGGAAGATTCCCTTCAATCCTCATCAATTGGACTGTTTTCTTGTCAAACTTGAGTGCCTAACCTAAGTTTCAAGCCCAACTATTTGATTGAAGTTTGGTCCTGCAAGAAAAGGCTCCAACAAAATGGCGACTCTGCTGGGGAGAGTCTAGTACAGAGTTTGATAGAAAAAAACATTGGTAAAATCTTCTCACTGCGTGCTGAGTGGTGACTCTAAGGTCTCTATTTGATTAGTGCATTCCCTGATAAATAGTGTGTACAAATCCTGATTTTGTTTTGGTTGATACGAAGAAGATTCAAGAAAAGTGATATATTTTCCTCTTCAAGGAGGTGGCAACTCTACACTGAAAAGAATCTAATAGAGCTTCTAGGTGAGCTCTAGATCTGCCCTACCTTTCAGTCAACAAAGTTTTTGCTACAAAATTTTAGGTATTCTCTTGTTGAAAATGTTTCCCTATCAGGTGTTTAGCACTAGTGTAAAGGGATGGTAGTTAGTGGGTAGTTCCTCATGGAGGAATATAGACCCTTTTGTTTTTATGGCATGGAAGGTGCCCCTAATAAGTTCTCTACTGAGGATGGGGAGTGCTTGCCTAGATTCATGGCTGATGGATCTGTTTCTGCAACCCAACATGTTGATGATGTTATGGATCTTTTTGGAGATATGGATATTGAGCATGAAAATGTTGCTATGAATCTTTTTGTGCATACATTTTTTGATAGTGCAAGGAGGTGGTTCTTGTCCTTGCCTTCATGTTCAATCCCTTCTTGGGATGTGTTGAGAGCTAAGTTTATTGAATATTTTGATGAGGTTTCTGCTCTCAAGATGAAGATTGCAAAGAGAAAAATTGACATCTGGCAGTTAGAGGAGGACAAAAGATTGAGAAGATTGGTGGTTCCTGATGATGATCATGAGGAGACTAGTGTTTTTGATGTTGAGTCTCATTATGCTGAAAGTGTAGACTATGAAGCTGATATTGAGGTCAATGCATATGAGAATGCAGAGGATGAATTTGAGGATGGCACTATTTCCTTTTTGTCTACAGATTCTTCTTCTTTTCAACATCAGGATTCTTTCTTTTTGTCTCGGATTGATGATGTTTTGTGTGAAGGGCAGAATATTGAATATGATGCAGATGATGATTCCTACATAGAATTATTTACACAAAATGATTTGATGCCAGTATTGTCAGTCCTTGTTTCAAACAAGGATGATGTTTGCAATAACAGGGATGTAGCTGAAGAAGATGAAGACAAAGCCCAAAGTCCATTGAGCAGTGAAATGATATCAGCAGTCTTGGCTGATGAATTCCAAAGGTGTACACCTATTATGGATTTTGATTTGCAGCTCCCCTGTGATATACACTTTGACACTAGTAATGAGGCCATTGTTCAAAGTGACTATGAAGATCCGTGTATATTAGATTTCCCCTCTAGTAGTGACTCTACAAAAAGAGAAGTAGAAGGATATGACAGTGTGTTTCTCTGTCATCAAGATCACCATGATGAACAAATTTCTTGTTCAAACTCCTTTCTTGTTTCTGCTAAATATGATACTGAATGTGATAGTGCTGAAGACTTTGTCTTCAATAAATGGGACAAATTTTCTTTTGGTGAAAATGATGATGCAGATCAGTTGTCCCCATGTCACAAATTTTTTGATGAAGACCTTCACTTGGTTCATTATCCAGTTCATGAAGATGTCATTGATGAATCAAGTTGCTTAGTGGCTGAAGCAATGTGTGAAGGTGAATCTAGGGATCCAAGTCCTTCTCAGCCAGGTAACTGTATAGTAATGCATGATGCTCCATATGCTCTATTTTTTGGTGCATTACTAGATCAAATTTTTGTTTCTAGTCATCAAGAAGAAGTAAGTGATGCTCCTTACTTCTTGGAATTTGAATATAAATGTAACAGTCATGACTGGAAGAACATGGGGAGTGATCAGTACAGTTTTGTTTTTCAGCCCATGAACTTTCACATATGTTTGCAGCAGAATGGAAAAGAAAATTTCAGACTTGTGGTCACATATGTAGATGAAAATCAAATTTTTGATTCAAGAGGATCTCTGATTTTCTTATGGTGGCCCAGGGCCATCAAGTAAATCTGTAAATATTGTAAATTCTGTAAATTCTTTCCCTTTCCTATCTTCCTAGTGTGTTCCTTGTGTTTTTTGAGGTCTTTGTGCCATTTTGTCCTGTAGGTGGTTTGCTCTCCCAAAAATCTTGAATTCTCATGTGGGCACAATTTACCCATCATCCCCAAATAGAGCCACTATTAGTCCATTTTCTAGTCAATGCAAAAATCCTATGAAAATGGCCTTTTCCTCACAATCTTTGTTAAGTTGTCCTGCCATGCCTGCAATCATAGTTTTAATGTGTGATGAAGATCCACAATGTTTCATGGTGTGTGCTCTTGGCCCTGTGCTCTTTATTGTGTCACCTAGCTCCAGTCCAAATTGCATAAGCTAATTCGCAAAACCCAGGGAGCTATTCAAGTTTTAAGGTCTGTAGGAAACAGTTTCAAAATATGCCTTGATGTTGAAAACCTTTCGATGTTTTTTGTCAGTCTGTATGAAAACCCTGGTTGTTTTCAACCTTGTACCTTCCTGCTTTTATGCGCTCGTCTTCCAATGTTGAAAACTCTGGATGTTTTCGATCCTTCATTTTTGTGAAAACTTTGGGTGTTTTTGACCTCGCATTTCTACCCTGTTTGTTGGCATTCCTTAACTGTGCAAGTGCAATCTGTTGGTGGGCCTAGGTCTTCAATGGGCTTTAAAATGATTGGTTGTCGTATGATCGCATGTCAGAGTTTTTTGACATGCGACCATGCGACTGGTTACCTTTTTGTGCTGGGGCCCATTGGCGTGGAAGTTCACTGGTCCCATTGGCAGTTATGTGGCAGCCTATGGTTGGCTATCGCATGATCGCATGTCAGAGATTTCTGACATGCGATCATGTGACAAGGGTTTCACATTGTGTTGGGGCCCGGTGGCAGGTGGTGATGTGGTGTTTTCTAATTGGTCGATGTGGCGGTGACATGGAAGTTCTCGGTGGGGCCGGTGTTTTTGGTGTCCTAAAAAATTCAATGTGCGGCAGGGTGAATGCTAGCAGTTAGTTGTATGTTCGCATAGCCTTTTTCAAGGCTATGTGATCATGTGACTAACGTTTTGCGTTAACTCTCAGTAATGGCAGTTATGCGGCAGGGTAAAGGTTTGCAGCTTGTCGCATGTTCGCATAGCCCTTCTCCTGGCTATGCGATCATGCGACAACTATTATGATGTCGTTGTTGTGGAGTTAAGGTGGGTCCATGGTACCAGTGGTGCTAATGTTTTGGATTCTAATTGGCTATTGACTAGCTAGCTATTGGCGCCCAAATTCAAATATGATTGTAGGGTTTCTTGCCGGTGTTTTCACAGTGAGCTATTTGCGACAAGTGTGGTAGCTCATAATTGATTTTTGTGGGACAATAGCAGTTGCGATGATGATGTTGAAGATCTATGTGACCGTCTTGATCCGATCTTGCTTCCTGGGTTACCGTGATGAGTTAAATGCACTGATCTATTTCTCTCTATTGGCGGCCAGGGTTTTGGTATGTCAGGATCTCCATGTTTTGTATGTTCAAAGTTTTCCAAGTTGGTCCTGGCATCAAATTTTTTTTCTCCTGCAACAAGAAGGCAGTAACTTTGCATCGCAGTTAGCCTATGGTGATGAAACCAATGTAGCTGTACATCAGATTTTACCTAATTTTTTTCTTGGGTTTCTAGGCTTCTCTGCACTCTTTCTCTTCTTATTGTACTAGGTGGTTGCAGACTTAAATTTTTTCCCTAATGATCGGTAGCTTGTTGCAATCCTTGTTCCTATAAAAGGATTTTCATGATCTTTAGGAGGGGTTCTGAATTTTGTCAGTTCTAGGAAGGGTTCTTTTCCTATAGATTTTCTTCTTCTTCTCTGCATATAGGGTTTTCTTCTTCTTCCTTTGTTGGTTCAGAGAATATAATGCATGCCGCAACAGATTTGTCTCATGTATGAGAACTCAATTTATTCTTACTGTTACCAAGCTATCTCCATTTGAATTCTGAATTCATTAATCATACATCAAGGGTGTTTGATTTGTCTATTTGCATTGCCTACTTGTTTGCAAGTGGAGTTGTCTTCACAGGGATAACTGGTTCAGAGTTAGTGTTCATGTATATATGAGCTGAGGTATCAAAGATATGTCATGCTTGTCTTCCAGTGGATGCTGGTCAATGTATTATTTGTTTATAGGTCTCTTCTAAGGGGAGGGTTAAAATCCTTTGAGTGGATAATAACATACTTAAATACACAAGTGGGCGGTAAGTTGAGGTTTGGTGATGGTGTGTGATTGGTGTAAGGCATCAACACATTGAATATATTATTTCTTTGTTTCATAGTTGTCTCTTGCAGTAGGGTATTTGACTCTGTGGCCCATTGGATAAGGCACTGGTCTACGAGAGACTTAGGGTATCTCAAGGGTCCCTTCTATCCATTTAAAATCATTTCCATTCAGTTCCACCCTTTCCCTTTCTAATTGTTAGTGTAGGTATCTAGTTTTCATACTCACTCCATGCAAGTAGGGCTATTGCATGAGATATTGGTTTCATTTGAGGTACAGGATACCTATAAGGGTTTGAAAACCATTCCACAGTCAATTACCCGCAGGCATGTAGTGTGACACAAGTTGTATGAGTGTGCAGATGAGGCAATACCCACTTGAGTGAATGAGGAGCTCAAAGAAGAAGGAGGATTCCCTTCAAACCTCATCAATTGGACTATTTTCTTGTCAAACTTGAGTGCCTAACCTGAGTTTCAAGCCCAACTATTTGATTCAAGTTTGGTCCTGCAAGAAAAGGCTCCAACAACATTCTCATACACCAACGCTTGGGTCCATCTACCCAGTTTAGATTTCAAAATGACAAAGTTGGGTAGGGTTTTATTTAGAGTGACATTCACACAAAATCTAGCAAAAAAAAGCCTGGACTTCGAGCGGGTCACCTGGTCCACTGTGATGAATGAAGCAAAAGAGTCACCTATCCATCTAAAAAATTTCTCATCCCAGTACTCGAGTGGGAGGCCGGGGAGGCAGACCCAAACCGGGGCTGTTCTTGTTAGATTCATCGTTGGATTGAATCCGGGTTTCCATTTCGCAAGGGCTAGGAAGTGCTTTCCATAAAGCCATGACCCCGCCATCACACAAGACAGGTCCTCAATAGTGGTAAACTTAAATAGAAAAAGTCCCCCCGGCATAGCTGAAACTAGGACAGAACCCTTGATCTTCCACTGGTTAGACACCAATTTCCTAACCATTTCGATGGTAGGTCAAAATTTGAAAAATCGACTGACCAGGGCCAGCTGAAAGTCCCCCATCATTCAATTCACGACTGAGTCCAGGAGCGATAGTTCAACACCTTCCTCAGTCTGAACGAAATTCACCAGCAAAGTCTCCAAAGATTGGTGAGCTTCTCCAACAAGGGCTCCTTTCCAGTTGGGTTTTGGGGGGGATAGCGAGATATCAACAGAAGAGGATGCTTTTTGAGATTCCCCCGTTGACTCAACCACTGGGCCCGTGACAAAGGAAATCAGGGGAATGGTCTGGGGTCCATCAGGACTAGTAGGCGAGTCAGCCAGGGGGACATCTCCCCTAAGGGAGGCAGGCATGGGAGCCTGCAGTTTGAAATTTGAGCTTGAGCGGGAAGTTGCAGAGCAGGCTTAAGTTAGGTTAGGTATGGTAGTTATACATATTTATAATAAAAATTTAAACATTCAAATACAACATAAATAGATGAATTATTTTGATTTGATTCAGTTTCTACAATTCATTATATTATGAATATGATGGCCACCCTTGTCTCACATAAGAATTTTTTTATGACAGTTTGGTCATTTTAGTGCCTTTCATTTTACATTTTAAAGAGAAATATTGATTGTCATTTTTTCTAATTTAAAATAACTTAATAAATTATTTTAAATTTAAATATTTTATCAATATAATTTATAATACATATATTAAATATAAAAATATTTTATTCTTAATAATCTAATTACTATTTTATAATATATTGTTATATATAATTGAAGCTAACTAATTTTGAAATAGAAATAATAATAGTTTAAAAGTCACTCAAAATCTGATAATCTAATCTAATCTAGAAGAAAAAATTATTTTATTTTATTCATTTAAAATTGAGATACATAAAATAATAAAAAACAAATAATATCAATAATAATATATAGTAAAAAAGTTTTTATTTGTGATATCACAAAAATATCAAATTAACTTGACAAATTTCTAAGTTATATATTTTATTTAAAAATAATTCTAAATTAATATAAATATAAACAAGTTTCTAAAATCAGATATTTTATTTATTCTAAAATAATAATAATATACAATCAATTATATAAAAAAATTATTTGTAAATTGTGATAAAACCAATATAAATATAAATGTATAATCAATAATATAAAATATGCATGATACATAATAATATCGTTTATTAGTAAAACAAGTTTCTATAATTCATATATATTATCTTATTCTAAATTAATATTAATATATAAAAATAAAACAAAAACATAATATTTTAATTTTTTTAAATTAATATTAGTATATATTAATAAAATAGAAATATATATATTATAAAATATCTTATATTTATTATACATATATGTCATATATTATAAAATAATGTATTTATATTAATAAATGAAATATTATATTAATTATAATAAATTTTGACGGTTTATTAATAAATATAAGTGTGAAACTTATGAATTTATAAAAATTTAGTTTGCTATAAAAATAGAAAAGACCAATACGACCATCAAATTCTAGACCTACTCATGAACATGTTTTAAAAAAAATAAAAAAATGTATTAGACTAAAGTGGATCGTTCAAATTGGACAAGGCAATTTCTATTTGTTGTTTATAAATGTAAAATATGACATAGATGATAATGTATTAGGTACACGTATGTGGTTGAATAATTGAAGAAATAAGAAAATTGTATCGATTTACTTCCATGCCAAGCCTAAATTCAGAAGGTCAAATGAGATATCTAAAAGCTTTTCACATAAAATACAAATTAAAATAAAAGAAAAACTATATCATATTGAAAAGGAAAGTTTGAATAGAGTTTTTTTAAAATTATATTCATACGTAATATGATGTATATTTTTAAAAAATACATTTTAATATTTAAAAAATAATTTTACATAGATAACCGTAAAATGAAATATCTTAAATGACAAAGTCAACCGTCAAAATTAGGGCCGTCAAACAAAGTGCGAGCCCTGCCCGTTGCACTCCGTTTTACTTTAGAAATAGGCGCCCACACAAATCTCTGTAGGTACATTCTGTTCAATTTCGTTGTGTGAAGGTATTATACATCTGCTCTTCAAAACAATTAAGGTCAAAACCCTTACAAACAGTTGTCCACTATCCAACGATGCCC
This sequence comes from Chamaecyparis obtusa, assembly GCA_027943335.1. Taxonomy (NCBI): domain Eukaryota; kingdom Viridiplantae; phylum Streptophyta; class Pinopsida; order Cupressales; family Cupressaceae; genus Chamaecyparis; species Chamaecyparis obtusa. Next base: position 357,277 of record BSBK01003481.1, read on the forward strand.
TGTTAAAATAGTAAACGAAACTTTGGATCAATATTAATCTGAAAGGAAAGAAACACTCGAAAAGATCAATCGAAGTTCAGTAAGAAAAGGGGAGTTAAAATACCTAACACCTCATCTGCGTTCAATCGTCTGTGGACGTCTCTGCAGAGCATTCGGCGGATTAAATCCTTTGCAGAATGTGAAATTGTGAGCCACAGCTCGTTTGGAAAGCGAAGTCTCTCACGCAGAACTGCCTCAAATATCTGCTGTGGCGTATCTCCATTAAATGGTGGAATTCCACTGAGCATTACATAGAGAATAGCCCCTGCGCTCCAGATATCCACCTTTTCATTGTAATCTTTCCCTTCCAGCACTTCTGCCGCCACGTAATACGGAGTCCCTACTATTCCACTCATCCTTTCACCTGCGTTTCATTTCCACTAGTCCATTAATCTTAAAATTAGGTTCAACGAAAGGCAGTTTACGCTCTCCGTTCAAAATTGAAGCAAATAACAAAACGTTAAAGATTTGTAAATGCACTGCCTGGAAAGAAGAAAAAGCTAAAGATTTACAAATCAGGTTAAAGAAACGTCGGCTTGAGCTTGCCGATCAAAATTGAAGCAAAGAAGAACGTTAAAGATTTGAAAATGCAATACCCGGAGAGAAAGAAATGAAGAAAAAGCTAAAGATTTACAAATTAGATTAAAGAAAAGGCGGCTTGTGCTTGCCGATCAAAATTGAAATAAAGAAGAACTTTAAAGATTTGCAAATGCAATATCTGGAGAGAAAGAATTGAAGAAAAAGCTAAAGATTTACAAATTAGCTTAAACAAAAGCGGCTTGCGCTTGCGGATGAAAATTGAAGCAAAGAAGAACGTTAAAGATACGTAAATGCAATACTGGAGAGAAAGAAATCAAGAAAAAGCTAAAGATTTACAAATTAGGTTAAAGAAAAGGCGGCTTGTACTTCGCCGATGAAAATTGAAATAAAGAATGTTAAAGATTTGCAAATGCAATATCTAGAGAGAGAAATGAAGAAAAAGATAAAGATTTACAAATTAGATTAAAGAAAAGCGGCTTGCGCTTGCTATCAAAAAGAACGTTAAAGATTTGCAAATGTAATACCTGGAGAAAAAGAAGTAAAGAAAAAGCTAAAGATTTACAAATTATATTAAAGAAAAGGCGGCTTGCGCTTGCAGAGCAAAATTGAAGCAAAGAAGAACGTTAAAGATTTGCAAATACAATACCTGGAGAGAAAGAAGCAGCCTGGCCAAAATCGGCGATCTTAATGTCATTGGAGAAGAAATCGGAAACGAAGAGAATATTGTCCGGCTTGAGGTCTCGATGAGCGACGCCCTTCCGGTGACAGTAACCGATCGTCTCCATCAACGTTTTGAACACTGCTGCCGCCTCTTTTTCTTCAAATCTTTTCTTCTGAACGATCTTGTCAAAAAGATCTCCGCCGGAGCAGAGCTCCATGAAGAGCCAGAGGCACTCATCATTCTCATGAACGTCACGGAGCTCAACAATTCCAGGATGGCCGCGCACGTATTTCAGAATGGCGATCTCATTGAGCACGCATTCCCTGTCCAGGGAGTCTTGTAGATCGGCTTTGCGTATGATTTTGCAGGCCAAAACTTGTCCAGTCTGTGTATTTAAACAGCGGTGAACGCTGCCGAAGCTGCCTTTACCAATCTCTTCCGTCAAATGGTAGTCTTTCCAGAAAGTGTTCATTGCGCTCAAACCAAAGGCAACAATGATGTTCAGCCGAATTAAGGAATATTTTGGTAGGCTTTCTGGCTCGGGGAAAGGAAATGCAGAAAGATAAAATGGCAGCCCTGCTTCCGGCGTAAGCTTTGTAAAAACAATATTCCTTTTTATAGAAGAAGACGAAGACAAAATAGCCTATGGAATAGGCGAAAACACTTCGTATACTTTCTTCCGGAGAGGTTAAAAACCTTTTTTAACAGAATATACAAAGAATATATAAAGCCGTGTATTTTACGTTCGGGAAGTTGAATTCTATTTTTATTTTATTTCCGGTCCACCTGTAACTGAGGAAAAGTATAATTAAAAAATCAAAATTTATAAATTAAATTTAATAATTTTATTTTTACAAAATATATAATAAACATTCTTACTAAATAAAATATTGATTAGTCTACAAGTATGTATATATATTTATAAGTGTGGATTTGTATATGTAGTCAAGAATTTTTGTATATTTTTTAAATAAATAAATAAATAATATTTATTAAAGATATTAGATTTGAAAAGAGGGGAATCTTAAAGAAGGAATGCATAAATAAGAAGAAAAAGCTAGATTTGATCTGCTGGAATTCGGGACAAAAAGTGGTGGCTGCTGCAGGTGTACATTCACCTTCTTGGCTCATTTTGGTGAGTTTGTTCCATACCCTTACCTGCTTCTGCATTAATTTTCCTACATTGCTACATGCTCGGCTTTTAGGTTTTGTTTATTTGTGTTTACCGCCATGGATCCAAAACCACCAGACGACTCCAACAGAAAGAAGTCATTCTCCTCGGTGGTGGCGGGTGCTCCGGTGGTTTCACCCTCTGCTAAATTCCTGGCTAATGGATCCGAGCAAGAAGGTAAGAGCTCTGCCTCTATTGCCTTTCCATTGACTCCTAATTCAAACATGTTAGAGGAAATTAGATTAGAGAAGAACCGGCTAAAAGACTTTGCTATTTTCTTTGTCGCTGTAGACATTAACATTTGCCCTCCTCGCAAATTTTTGGACGACTGGTTTTACAATTATTGGAACTTGAAATTGGGTTTTAGAATTTCCTTCTGTAGGCAAGTTCAGAAGGGATTGTTTATCCTTTTCTTGCAAATACGGAGTCTCATGAAGCAGCCCTAAAAAAACAATTCTGGACTGTTGGATCATCTGTCTTCTGTGTCATGGCATGGTCGCCTGAGGCGGTGAATGAGGAAGTGATAGCCCTCTCTGCGCCTAGGTGGTTAATTCTTAAAGATGTCCCTCCATTTCTATGGAGATTTTTGCCACAATTACTTGAACCTTTCGAAAAAGTCCTTCGAATGGATGAAACAAACAGATTGATGCCCCATATGGATGCTCGAATTTTGATATCTATTAAACCTGAGATTGACTTACCTGCTTCCTTGGAGCTTAATATTCATGGTGACAAATTTTATTGCCATATTGAAGTGCTAGGTAGTATAAACGCTTGTTTCCTGTGTAGAAGGGAAGGTCACCAAAGAAAAGATTTCCCTATTATAAAAAAATAAGTAGAAAAAGGATTCAAATCCCCTTCCGCCCCATCATCGGCCTCTCCACTCTCTATTGTTAACCAGGAAGTCCACACTGATGCTCCTAAAATCTCCTCTCAACCTACATTGAACATTCCCTCCTCGACCTTTCACTCTGGCACCACTTCGGCCCCTGCGGTTAACATCCCTTCTGATTCTAGATTTCAAGATGTGGTTACAAAAAAAAGGCGAAGGAGGAACGCTAAAACTAACCCGACTCCTTCCCCCCCTCTACCTCCTCCCCCTCCCCTCTCTCTCCCCGCTCCGCCTCCACCACTGCCTCCTCCCGAGGGTGCTTCTCCTTCCCAGGTTCCATTACTTGACATCATTCCTTTTAATAACAGTTTGGGTGATCCTAATAAGAATGCCACCCCTCTCTTGTCTTTCCCCAATTCGGCTGTTGCTTCAGGTATGGATGTTGACTTTGAAACTATTGTTGAAGATGATGATAAAGAAGACATTCCCAAGAAACTGTTGTTAAAAATTTTCTGCGTACTATTTCTCATTTTGATATACTTATGTTACAAGAAATCAAATCAACAGGATTTTCTCTTGAGGCTGCCCTTAATGTAATATGGAATTCTACTATTAAGTTCTCCACAACGCATGTTAGGAGGAAAGGAGGGGTTTCCATTCTTATTAATCCCATGTTGTCTAGTGCCATTATTTCTTATGGCCCCTCCCCTTGCAACAGAGCCATTTGGTGCTCTCTCGAAATTGACAATCATGAAATTGGATTATGTTCTATTTATGCATCTAATGATTATAATGAAAGAATCAATTTATGGAATTGGCTCAAGACCCTTCCTGATATCCCTTGGGTTTTCAGAGGGGATTTTAACATGATTTGTAATAAGGATGACAAAGCTGGTGGCCTTCCTTTCTCTTTTAGCAGCTCTAAAATGTCTGCTTGGAATTATTTGCAAAACAATAAATCTCTGTATGATCCTATGGATGGTAATAAAAACATTACTAAAGGCTTGTGGTTCACTTGGTGTAATGCCCAGCAAGGGAATAATAGGATTTACTCTCGCTTAGATAGATTTTATCTCAATAAAAAAGTCTTCTCCGTTGCTCCTGACTTCAATGGTTCATTTGTGTTGGTGTACCCTGCCACCTTGTCCGATCACTACCCTATTTCCATTGTCTTTTCCATCAATACCTTCAGTCATGTCGCTCCTATTTCTGGTCACAAATTTATCTTAAACACCTCTTTGTTAAGTGATGAAGATGTTCTATGTGCTATTCATATTATTAGGAACATTAATTATGTCCAGTATACTTCACATATATGTCGTTGGGAAAAGAACATTCTGGCCTAGCAAAACCTGCTACGCACTATAGGTCAGAAAAATGCTAAAGACTCTAGACATAAGGAAAAGTTTCTCAATGACAACCTTCTCTCAGCTGAGCTCCTTCTTCAGTTTGATCCCTCAAATGAGGATTTTTCCAAACAAGCCATGTTGGCCAAAAACCAGCTTAGATCCTTTCAAAATTACAAGACCCAAGGTGCTAAAATTAGGTCCCGGGCCCATTGGGTTAAAGATGGAGACCATGGTACTGAGTTTTTCTTCAGTATTATTTGACAAAAACAATCTAAAGAGTCTGTTAACAAACTTTTGATTAATGGTCATGAAATCTTAGATCAACAAGAGATTCTAAGGGCTTTTACTGAATTTTACCAACAACTTTTTTCATCTGAAGATTCCCCTTCTGCCATATCTGATAGAGAAAAATGCTTGCATCTTATCCCTAATAAAATTAACAATAATGATTTCTCTACTCTCAATTCCCCCATCTCTATTTCTGAAATCCAAGAAGCTATTAAGGCTCTCCACGATGGTAAAGCTCCTGGCCCGAATGGCCTCCCCGTGGAGTTCTACAAAGCGAATATTGAATGGATTGCTGCTGACTTATTAATGATATACAATGAGAGTTTAAACAAAGGCACTCTTGATAACACTATTAATTCTGGGATTATAAAGCTAATCCCCAACAATGGAGATAAAGCCCTCATTAAGAAATGGAGACCTATCATGTTGTTAAATGTTTCTTACAAGATCTTGGCAAAAATCCTTGCCACTAGACTTAAGAATATATTGCCTAAGTTTATCTCCCCTTCACAGACGGGGTTCATCAAAGGGAGATATATTCTTGAAAACATAATTACTACTTGGGAAGCCATGGATTGGTCTAAAAGCTCAAACCAGGATTGTGGCATGCTTCTCCTGGATTTTGAGAAAGCCTACGATAGGATCGAGTGGCCCTTCATTAACATGATGCTCAAAGCCTATGGATTCCCTCCTTTCTTTTGCAATGCTGTTAATACTTTACTTAATGATGCCTCTACTTGAATTGAGGTGAATGGTTCTATCTCCCAACCCATCCCTCTCTCCAGGTCTATTAGGCAGGGTTGTCCATTAGCCCGTGCTTTATTTGTTATTGTGGTTGATTCTCTCCATTACATTCTTCATGATGACTCTCTTTCGCCTGCTGTTAAAGGTATCAACCTCCCTAACAATGAGGAGCTTATCAATTCATAGTTTTCTGATGACACTGCTACTTTTTTTATCCTCACTGAAGGAAATACTAGAGCCCTTTTCACTAAACTCAATTTGTTCTATTCCATTTCTGGTTCCAAGATTGCTTTTTCCAAGTCTATTTGTCTTAGCTGGGTTGATCAGCCTCCTGATTGGTTTCATAATTTTGGTTTTGGTTGGGGTGGCCTTTCTTTTATCTGTAGATCCCTCGGTATCCCCTTTTCCATTTGTCCTTCTACTAAAGACATGTGGTTGTGGATTCATGACAAAATTGTTGGGAAACTTAATAAATGGCACAATAGGAGCCTGTCACTCTCTGGGTGAATACAAGTCTGCCAGAAGGTTCTTTCTTCTTACTCCATTTACTTCTCCTCTGCTTAGTTATTTTGTGACTATCAAATTGGGATTATTCAAAAGGCCATTAGGAACTATCTTTGGTCGGATGGTAAAGGAAATAAAAAACACCACTCTGTCAAATGGGATTGGTGCCATATTGATAAACATCTTGGGGGTCTTGGGCTGAAGGATCTCAGACTTCAAGGCATTGCCTTGGCTACCAAATGGATCTTCCGCTCATTCTCTGGGGATGAGCCTTGGAAGGTTCTTATAAGAAACAATGTTGCTAGGGGGGTACCTAAGGATGTTAGGCAGTGGAAAGACATGCCTTTTATTGATCTTATTGCTGTCTCCTTCAAAGTTGCTGTTAAAGGTTCTAATGTTTTTAAGGCCATTTGGAAGGCCTGGGAATATGTCAAGTCTTTTATGGTACCCCTCCCTTCTCACAACTCTTCCTAGGTGTATGGGGAAAGATCCATTTGGTGGAATCTCCACCTCTCTGGGAAGCCCCTGGCCCTCGTTCGGGGTTGCTCAGCCCGAAAATGGCACTCTATTGGTATATCTTAGTTTATTGATCTATTTGAAGATGATGTTCTCATCTCATGGGACTCTCTCAATACTCGGTACTCTCTGCCTCTGTCTCAAAAGAGGACCTATTCTATTATTGTTAATGCTGTGCAAGGTCTTCCCACTTTGTGCAATGTGGATTCTGACAGATATCTCTCTCTAAAGTGGACGGATGGCACTACCTTTAACTACATTAAAGCTAAGAACATTTACAAAATCATTGATTCTAGTGATGATATTATACAGCAGTTTAATCAAACTTGGTCTATTTCTTTAGATTGTTTTGAATGGAAGAAAATTATGGATAGATTATGGAAATATCCTATTGCTGCTAACATCCAATGTTTCAAGTGGTTGCTTATGCTTAACATACTACCTATTGTTAATAAATTTGGTAAAATTGATACCTGTAAGTTTTGTAATCTGCTGAAAACTAGTAGGCATATATTCTTTGATTGTAGGTTTGCTAGGACCGTCTGGGCTTCATTTGGTATCTATTATCCTTTATGTATCTCTATTTTATATATTTTCTCTGGTTTTATCTATGGCATCAAAAAAGATACTAATATCTTTTGGCTCATTCTTTCTACTCTTATCCTTTGGCAAATCTAGAAATGCAGGAATGAGGAAAAATTTGCAGATAAAGGCAGATCTCTTACTGAGTTTACAATTAAACTCACACATTTCTTTATCTCCTTGTAGGTTATGGTTTCTATGCTGCTGGACCATGACAAGCTGAAGAGACTTTTGCGGGATGGACATTACACTATGTTTATGTACGAGTTGAGGAATGGCTTTGATTGGAGGTGTATGGATAACGAAATCAATTTCAACTATGATGTCAGCAAACTTAATGAACAATATAGAAGGAAAGGCAGCCAAGCAGACAAAAATATGGTTTATACTTTGGCTCAAATTCAAAAGAACATGAGCATTGTTTGGATGGAGGGGCCTTTAGGCTGGACGGCCTGGTTTTCTGACTTAAACAACATTCTGGAGTAGCTTTGTTGTTGTCTTTTCTTTTGTACGTTTTGTCTATATTTCGTTATGATCTCTTGAACTGGGCTCATCCCTTCTTTTTTGTGTTCTTCTAGGGAGGCCTGGCTTCCTCACTTGGGGAACTTAGGTGACTATTTCTGACATTTTGTGATCATTTTACACTCTATTTTTAATATAAAAAAGATATTAGATTTCCACAATCTATAAAATGTTACCGATATACTTTTGGACAAGATAATTTTTAGCATCACAATCTTACTTAGAAATACATGAGTAAAAAAATATTATTTATTTTATATATTTTTATTTTTATTTCATATTCAGTTATAGATATTATATTTTTTATTTTAACTTTTTTTAAATATAGATGTACTGTATTTAGTTTTCATATAACAATCATCATTTAAGATTCCATGTACGTCTCCACAACTTTCAATTAAATTATATCAATAAATTAATCTACATATTTTTCTATTTATTTTGTAAAACTTAGTTTTTTGCCTCCTCTTAAATACTAATAATGTTACCATTATAGGAAAGAGCAAGCAAAGGTCATTGCTTACTTCTCCACTACGTCTAATGAGAATGATGAAGATTCACAGAATAATAATAATCGTAATGCGATGCCATTCAACTTAACATCTGCTATCACAAATGTCTTCCATAAATATGTGAGTAACACACAAATAAAATAAATATTCATCAATACATACTCTTATATTCAATTAGAATGACTTTGCAATAAACTCCAAGATGGGAGACATCCCGACAAATAAATGGAAATATTTAACAGCGAAGAACCTCCTAATTTGACCTAACAAACTTAAACAATAGAAATTTAAGGATCACAAGATTCATTTAGATTCCTAGTTGAGGCCTTCAAAAAATATTTGTATTTCTAGATATGTTAAATAGATTTTGTTTCATGTCTTATATTTCACAACATCATATACACATTCAAGACACACCAAGGAATGGGAATAAAGTATCATTTATGGAGGAATAAAATAGAGAGAATAAACATAAATTTGTGCTTGATTAGTTAGTTCTCAAGATGTTTTGTTTGCTCATTTAATATATAAATATATAGAGAGGGGGAAAAATGATCCTTCCTCTTGTGGATGATAACCCACATGTTGTGACTTACAAGTGCTTGGACCTTTTATGAAGAATGTATACTTTTTTTTTGTCTAAAATTTATTTGGTATGATTTGGTGTTGAGGTCTAATGCATTCTTTTTTTCCCTATTATGAAAATGGATTGGCTAAGGATTGCAAGGTATATGTTTTACCAATTTTGTGTAGGACATGATATGTGCCTTACTTCTTATGATGCCAGAGTCTTGCACTCAACAAGACTTGATCCCTAACGGGGATCATTAAGAACCTTTCAACTTCACTAGTAGACCAAAGGCCCATTGACATTTTCAAAATTTTACGCAACATTTAATAACTCTTTTAGATAGACTTTGAAATTCAATAGTGTTCAAATTTCTACAATGTACAAAGAGCGTGCTAGGAATGGTGAATTTTAGGGAAGGTATGTGTACATTTAAATATTTATAAATAAAATTTGTAATATGCTAAAGATTGTTTAATAACTATTGGAATACAACAAAAACTAAGTCTTGATCATCTCATGGAGTTGCCAAATATATAAGACCACACAAGGTCTTAGTCCAATCAAAAGAAAGAGTGCTAGACTAAATCTAGTTGTATCTAACCACATAGGTTGCTACTAATATGCAAAAAATATAGTTAAAGTAGAAACTACTAAAAGACATGTGATATAAAATAAATATATATAAATGTAGTCATATCAAATAGTCCTATACACATCCACATAAGTATACAATAATAAGCTAATTTCTTGAAGTTTTTACTTTCATTGCATTGAGCTAGATCTATCCATCCAATAGGAGGATATATGGTTGACATGTCACTAGATCTAATGACCTCAACAAGAAGTTCTTCTCCTTCATTGATATAGTACCATTCTTTACCATGTGCTCTAGAGTCTTTCTTCAACTTTTTTAGGAGGTACACTATTGTTGTTTCCCATCTAGAGGTCCAAAAGTTCTTTCAAGAATATTTTCTAAATATTTAGGGTACTCCTTGTGCCCTAAATTATTTTCTCATTCCTTGTAATCTAAATTAGCCATAAAATTTCAATAGAGAGATTAACTGAAATAAATTGCTTTTAGTATTCAAATAACTCATATTTGTATATAATTAAAAATTATATATATAGATTATTAAGTAAGAGATTGTTTAATGATATAATATATCATGGTTGTTGCATTTAGGTGGATTATTTGAACATTCAAACATTAGACATAAATATATGAATTTATTTGAAATGATGATTGACTAAATACACATAATTATTATATCAATTATGTAAGAAAATATAGATTGACAACCAATTCTTTCAAGAAATTATGCAATTAATTATATTAAAAAACTATGCAACAAAAGTACAAAAGAGTTTACATATATAAATAATTTAATATTAATAAAACTTTCAAATATGATTTTTTTAATGAATTGGCATCAAGAGCATACAAGAGATTTCTAACATTAACCCTCATCAAAAGATATATTGCAGCATAATAAACATGTCCTATGTTATTGGAGTTACAATTTATTAAATGTAATAATCTATTTGTTACTATGTAAATATCTCAAGAGATATGTTCAAGCCAATAATAAAAAATGAACAACATGATGATGGATGTCACCTCAAACATTATAATGAAAAAACATTGAGATAGGTTACATGTCATAGAAAGTATTTCACTTATAGAGATAACTAGATCTTGGACATGTAATCCCAAGCAAAGACAAGATGAAAAATGGGAGGTGAGGATGATATTATCTATTATGACGGTATTTTCAAGATTTATCACCATACCTTAATTGCACGTAGAAAAATAAGTCAACATTTTTTTTTAGAGTTATTACTTAAAAAATCATTTCACAATATATAAAGGGATTTCAAACTTCACAATACTGCAAGTACATAAATTTAAAAATTAATCAACTATATAATATTATGACATTGACATTGGAAGATTAATAAAAAAGATAATGAAATATGTAATGATCCTAAAGGTGAGGATGTTGCATATTGATAAAATAAATTTATAGGATTGAGTAGGAGACCATCTTAAGACTACATCATAGGTAAACTATGATGAAAAAAAATCGATGTTGAAATGTGAAGCTTCTAGAATTGACTGTGTGCATTATCATTGTTCAACATTTCAAATCAAATTCCATGATCCATCATCAAGAAATGAAAAAAGTCCAATAAGAGAGAAAAATGATGATGGATCATTCTTCTCTCTCATTAGATTTTTTGGGTTTCTTTATGATGTGTTAGGCCATTTTCTTGTTCATGCAAAATTCTTTGAAAATGGCTTGTTCCCTGCAAATGTTTTTTAATGTTATCCCACCCTGCCTGCACTCACAATTTTAACTTGCAATGAAAATCCATAATGTTTCATGGTGTGCGCCCTTAGCCATAGGTTCTTCAATGTGTCACCCTGCTCCAGTCTAGATCACATAAGCTAATTCACTAAAACTAGGGAGTTATTAATGTTTCAAGGTCTGCAAGAAAACAATTTCAGAATATGCTTCAGTGTCGAAAACCCACAATGTTTTTGAAAACCCATGATGTTTTCGGTCTCCCTGCTTCCTTTTGGTCTACGTGAAAACCCTGGATGTTTTCAATCTTTTGCCGAAAACCCTGTGTGTTTTCAATCTCTCACCGAAAATGCTGTGTGTTTTTGACCTCTCACCTTTTCCTCTTTGTCAGTGTTTCCTATCTGCATAGCTATGACCTGATGGTGGGCCCGGGTCTTCAAAGGTTTTAAAATGATTGGTTGTCACATGATCGCATGTCAGAACTTTCTGACATGCGACCATGCGACCGGTTTCCTTCCTTGCGCGTTGGGCCTGTTGGTGGGAAGGCTGTGGTCCCATTGGTAGTTATGTGGCAGCTTGTGGTTGGTTGTCGCATGATCGCATGTTAGAGATTTCTAACATGCGATCATGCGATAAGGGTGCCACATGTGCTGGGGCCCGTTTGTAGTTGTTCGGTGGTACCATTGGTAGGTGGTGATTTGGCATCTTTCGGTTGGTCTGAGGTGGCAGGATGGCAGATGGGCCCAGTTCATTTAGAAAGATTCTTGATCCTATGGTTGTCGCATGATGGCATGGAATCTTTCCAGCCCATGCAATCATGCGACAACCATTCGATCTTGCAGCATTTAAAAGGGTTGACGGGAAGTGGGTCCATTTTCTAAGAGATGCTGATGTGCGTGATTTTCATTGGCCGGCAGGTGCTGAGGTGGATACATGTTGTAGGTTCGGTACCCAAGGGCAAGCAGTGGTGCTGATGTGGAGGCTTGTCACATGTTCACATAGCCCTTTTCCTGGCTATGCGATCATGCAACAACTACTATGAACATTGCGGTTGCGGAGTTAAGGTGGGTCCATTGTGCCGGTCTTGCTGACATGTTGGGTTTTGATTGGTCGTTGACTGGTGGTGGGGCCTGCGATTGCTAATGAATTAAATGTGGCTGCTCGATTTTTTAGGAAGGGGAAGAGATCTATGGCCACATTTTAAATTTTCCATGTGACCGTTGCTACCAGATTTCAAATTTGCAGAAGGGTTTTCATGATAGGAAGTACCTGAATTCAATGCTTTGCGGCCAAATTTGATTTGGTTTGGTTGCAGTAGGTGTTGCAGTCTGGTTTGGGGCTCTGTGGTCAATTACAGAAGTTGTTTTGTACTTGGTGGAGTTTGTTTTTGACCTTGAGAAACTTTCTGTAGGTGGTGATTTGTACTAGTTTTCATGGAAATTCCCTGGTGTTCTGTACTGAGCTTGCAATTTTTCATGATTACAGATCATTCTTGGATCTGATTGTCCAGGTTGTTTGGTTTTTTGCCCAATGTAATAAATTTTTGATTGGTTAAGTTGTTCTAGTGGGTGAAACCTTAGCCCTAGCCCTAGCTGTCTGTAGCTTGTTGCAACCTATTTTGGGTTTCCAAGGCAACTAGTGGTATAAGTAGTTAGTTTTTCGACTGTGTGGGGGTTTCAAAAACTTTCTTTGGTCCCATGTTGTTGTTTATGGTATCACACTAAGTAAGGAGAGCCTGGATTTTGGGTCTATTCCTTTGGTATTCTATTGCTAGGTAATGTACTGATTTCTGATAATTAATGAGAATACACTTGAATTCCTGTCTTAAATCTCTGATTGTCTTCTTTTCTGATTGTAGATTCATATATGTTAAGGTCACAAAGTGGATTAGCATATGGTAAACAAAGAGTATTGTGAGATCAGCTTGGAGTTCCTAACAAAGTGAGGATTAAAACCTTTAGGGTGATTTCAGTGAGTTCATTGTTAGAGTGGAATTTGATGATCATATTTGGGAGTGAGGGGAGTAATAGGCAAAGCACTTACTCTGAGTTCATATGTATTTGAGTTAAGGTTTTAGGGTGACATATGTTATTTAGTGACTCTTTGCCCTGGGATAAGGCACTGGTCTATTCTCTGGATGCAGTCCATCATCTTCAACCACACACACACATTCAAATGATAAAATCTTACATCAGTTAGTAATGAGTATATTGATATAACATTTTGGATTCCTTTTCAGAAGTGAATCAAGGGTACACCCGCCTGAGCATTAAGGCTTAAAGTGTAGGAGGATCTCTTTTGATCCTTGTTAATTGGCCCTCTTCCTTGTAGACTTTGGAGTGGTGATAGAGTCAAAGTTATAATAGGTTATCCATCAAAGTATAAATCTGCAAGTTTGAAGATCAAAGGGAAGAACCAACATGATGGATCATGAATTTTGATCCAAAATTATGTCAAATAAATAAATACACACAATTGATTCCAGAAGCTTCACATTTTAGCATCATGGGCTGTGGAAACCATATGTCTATTAAAATAGATGTGTTGGATAGAAGAGATCTTTTTTTATTGGCCAATATTTTTTTTTTGTTTAAATATTAAATTAGGAGTAGATCTTGGCCCAAACTAAGGATGGTTATAGAGGGGAACCATCTCCCCAACATTTAATTCAAATAAAGATAATACATCATGCATCTATGACCTATCAACAGGACATGGCATTAAGATTTTCCATGTGTTCTCTCTTTAGATTAGGATCAAAGAATCATGCCAAAAGTTTCTTATTTCTTTGAATTCTTCTCCTTTCCCTTCATAACTTGTCAACCATATTCTATCCTTTCAACCTCCTTGTTTCATTCACCTCCATTCTCTAAGGAAGACTTTTCCTCCCTAGTTGAGTAGTGAATTTGTTGGTTTCCTTCCCCAACCATTTGATTCTGTTACTATAACTGATGGTGATGATGATGAATATCGACCAAGATCAGATGAATACAAGATAGTAGAAAGGTTAGATCAGTTATTGTCTTGTCATTGATGTCAAGAAATTGATTTTTGATTTATATTATGTTTCCAAATCATTTAGTATATGATACAAGTTGAATGAGTTAAGGAGAAGAAGAAATGAGATATTGTGAAGTTGAAGAACTTAAATGGGAAACTAATATAGATCAAATAATGTTAATATTATATATTGATATAATTTTTTTCTACCTAACATATGATTATATCAAGTCAGTAAAGCATGGTAATAAAGATTTGACAAGTCGGTAAGCAAAATTATTTTGGCTACCAAGTAGAAAAAGTCATTTGGTAAGAGAAGAGTATGTTTCAATAAAGGCAAAGGAGCCCAAGACATTGAGAAAAGAAGTTTTAGGAACTGAGTGAAGTTAACCAAAATTCAAAGTTATCCACCGAGAAAGAAATAAAAATTAATTACAAAGATTATAATGACATTTAATGATTAGCTATGATGAGCTGCAAGGTTGTGATGTTAAGGAAAGTTAGTTAGAGAGATCTATGACTAGGAGAATTCATGATGATGATCTATGACTTAGATCTAAATGATTAAAATTGAAGGAACATGTTTCAAGAAAAGTGCAAGTTCCAAGGTGAAGAGAAAATGTGTTACTGAGATCAAGATTCAGTGAATAAGTTTGTAAAATGGATTGGAAAGATGACATTGATCAAAGTAAATTGTAATAGAGGACATTAAGTGGAAAAAAATATCTATATAAAGGATAGATTTGTATGAACAAATAGTTGACAAATTGAAGAGCTAATTAGTCAATGACTGATGCAGTGAAGAAGGAACAAAGAGATTTCAAGTCAAAAAGTAGGATCTGATGAAGTGTTGAAGCCAATGGAAAGTGAAGAATTGAAGTGAAGATAGAAGAGAGCACAAAGGATCTAGTTATGCCAAAGATAGTTGCACATTTATAGGTCAATTTATTTACTATTTCTTATTAGTAATTGTAACTTAGAAATCTCTTAATAGAGTAGACCTAACAATCTTATTGTAAAATCCTTGCAAAAGGTAACATTCTAAAGAGTGTTCAAAGTCCTATTACCAGACCACTCCTAATAGGGTGAAGATCCAAAATGATCTAAGGTAAATCCCTTGACTAGGTCACACCTAATAGTGTGTATTGTAATCTTTATCCAGATTGGCTCTTAACCAAGCGTCCTTTAGAAGAGTATTTTCTTAGTGGGTGACAATTCCCATAGTGGTTTTTCCAAAAGCTGGGTTTCCATGTTAAATACTGGTGTTACATGTGATGAATGAATTGTGTGAATGATTTGGTTGTTATTAAAAGTTTATTTAACTTTGTCGGTAAATAGTAAATTATGTTTAACTGAGATGATACTAAGGTAATTAGAGAAATGTTTCAAAGCTCTTTGTGATCAAGGATTACTAATTCACCCTCCCCCCTCTCTGTAATCCAACAATTTCTATCAAAGCTAAGTACTCCAAAGAGATAATTTTGAAAGACTTGACTAAATGATTTGAAGATGTATAGGAGTAAAGTACCTAAGCTGAACAAGGAAAGTTTATCAACAGGGAAAAGTAGGATGAGATTGTATCTATCTAGGATTGGAGAATCTACACTAAATCTTTTGGATAATGACTACACTCCATTGCCTCCCAGACCCAAAAAAGTTTATTATATGAGAGAAAATCATGAACACAACTCGATAATGATAGAAATTTCTTCTTCTCTGATTGATGTTGAATTCAATAATGTTAAGGTCTAATTTAATTCAAAAGAGATGTGGGATAGGCTTACACTTATTTATGGAGGAGATCAACATGTACAAAAAGCTAAGGTTGATAATCTCAGAGGAAAGTGTGATGAAATGAGAATGAATGATGAAGAGAACTTACTCAATATAGTTGCAAAATAAAGGAAGTTATCAGTGCCATCAGAGGTGATGGTGGAACATTGACTAACAAATAATTGGTAAGTAAAATTTTGAGAACTCTTTCTTCCAAGTATGCTATTAGAGTATCTTCTATTTAGGAATTGAGATCCATACCAAATAATGTTGTTACTCTTGAAGCATTAATCGGTAAGTTGACTGTATTTGAGCTAAGTAATTATGATAATAGTCTACCAACCATTGAAACTTCCTTCAAATTATCTATGAGTATTGGATCTTCAATAAAATAAAGAAAGAATCACAGTAATTCATATGATAGTATCCTAACCGAAGAGAAAGAACAAGAGGATTTGGAAGCACCACTGGCTAAGAGACTAATGAGAGGTAAAGGAAAGTATATAGGTAAATTACCCTTGAAATGTTTCAATTGCATCAAGATGGGTCATATTACATCTAGATGTCCTGGCAATGATAAAAGTGATAAGAAGGAGAATAGATACAGAAGATTTAGAGACTTCAAGGACAAAGTGAAGAAGTATTTCTACCTAGCTAAGGAAGGTGTAATTGATGATGAATCTAACAATATAGAAGAAGGATATGAAGTTGTCTATGTTGTTGTGAAGGAAGACTTAGATGAAGAAAAGTATGAAGATGAAAAATAACTTGTTTCTCATGTAAGTAAACTTGACCCATAGATTATTGATAGTGGATGTTTACATCATATGACTGGTGATATTGATAAGTTTGAGAACCTAGAAGAGCATGATGGAGGATTTTTCAGATTTGGAAATGATGCTCCATGTTCTATTAAAGGAATAAACTCTAATCTGTTGAGTGTTGCACAATTGAACAATATTGACCACCAGATGGAATTTCAAAATAGAAAGGTGAAGATTTATATGGTATTGATGGAGATCTAATTGGAACTGGTGAACAATCAAAATGTAACCTATTTTATCTTGATACTACTACAAATAGTTGCTTGTTTAATAGTATTTGATTTCCACTATCCATTTCTAAATGCATGTGCATTTCTAGATTTGATTGTGTGTATTTTTTTATCATCAATGTTTCAGATCACACTCCATTGTATTTAACTACCATCCTATTAGCCTTTCTTGGCAACCTCTGCTAGTCAGGCTTGACAACCTCCATCACCCTTGATTCTTTCTAGGTCCCCTCTCTTGGGCTTGCTCCTTGTTTTGGTGTTTGTTTTTGGTTTGTCCCCCTTTCTTTGTTGGGTCTTGCATATTCACTTGAGCACATATTTTTTGGCGTGCTTTGTTTGGTCAATTTTGTGCTTCTTGTTCTTTTTTTGTTTTTCTCTTCGTTGTTGTTCTTAGACATGTTTGTGTGTGTCATTTGTCTTTCCTTTGTTGGTTTTTAGTTTTTTCTTCTTTGGTTCATTCTCGTGTTCACTAGTTCTTTGGTTCTTGTTGGTGTATGTCCTTGTGCTTTTAGTTTTATATGGGTTGTTTGTTTACATGTATTCCTTTTTTGTATTGTTAAGTCTTTATTTTTATTTTTTCTCTTTTTTTTTACGTGATTTTAGCTATTTGTTGATTTGGTGCTTCTTTTTCATTGTATTTTTGTCTTTTTTGTACATTTAGTTGTTTGTTTGCTCTTATTTTTTTCTCTTGTTGCTTTCATTTTTTGAGTGTTTTTTGTTTATTTTTAATTTTTTTTATGTTTTTTGTTAGTTTGTTTAGTTTTTATGACTATATTTTTAGACCTTTAGTTTTTGTTTATTTATTTGTGTGTTTGTATTTTTAGTAGGTTTTCTTTGGTTCCCCCACCTTGGGATTTTAATTATTATTATTATTTTCTTATTTTCTTTTGAAGCCTTATTATTTTTTCTTTTTTCTTCTCTACATAGTTTTGCATGTTCTTTTCTCTTCTTATATCTCTTGAGACAGACTTGGTCTACATCTTTTTCTTTTACAATTCTTGCACTCTCTCTTCCTGATTATAGATCACAGTGTGATCCGAAACGTTGATGCTAAAAAACACACAATCAAATCCAGAAATGCACATGCATTTAGAAATGGATTGTGGAAATCTGATATTGTAAATCTACCAAAATTACAAAAAATTGAATCAAGGAGGTATTTTGACTACTTACTGTTGGTCTATAGTTTTTCAGTCATGTTATGCCGTCCATGTAGCTCAAATCGGTGATTTTCTAAATGAATAGGCATTTTGGACTCGGAAAAGGTTTTCAAAATCTAAATTCAAAAGGGTTAAAATGATTTGAAAATAATGTTTTTACCCCTTATATATACAAATTTGACCCAATTTTTAAAGTTCTCTGATTGACGTGAAAATTGCACCTCTACCTAATTTTATAATCCTGATTCAATTTTTGAGATCAAAACCAAAATTTGACGTAATCTAACTTGCCAAATTCTCAAAATAAATTTATGGTCAAATGTAATTGACCACTACTATAGTTACTACTCGTAATGTAAAATGAACCCAAAATAAATTCTATTCTTACCTCAATTCAAACTATGTGCTAAAAAAAAATTCAATCAACCATGGTCAACTCATGGTCAAATTTCATCAATAGGACCCCAAACAAGTGTAGAATGTGATCTTAAAAGGATGTAACTCAATCAACATTAGAAATTTTTTTTTCGACATCATGTCTAATCCAAATCACGTTCCTTTTATCAATTAAATTGCATCAAATTACTATGGTACCTTTCCATATTTTAATTTCACTCCTAAGGGAGCATGATCAATACATCATTAGTCCATTATTGTTAGAAAGATCAATCTTCAAATCAAGAAATTTTTTCAAATCTTCCTCACTAATCAAATCTAATCATCAAATCAAACAAGACCCAATCTCTAGGGGCATCTCAACTTCATCAGAATCCATATCAAGTTGAGGTTCTTCAATTTCTTTGAATGAGTGATTTTATTGCTTCATATCAAATTACTCGAATAGACATTTAATATTTTATGATCCAATCTCTAGGGGCATATCAAGTTCATCAGGACCCATATCAATTTGATATTTTCTTCTGTATCTCATAATTTGGTTCATCGAGACCCATACCAAGTCAATTATCTCAATTAGTTTCTTAAGGGTAATCAGTTTCATCTCATCACATCAAATTGGTTATTTGTTCAAACCAAAACTATGGTTTAAGAGCTTTTCTGACATTGACCAATTTTAGCAGAATCCATGTTAAATTGGTTATTTGTCGCTATCATCAGATAGAAGTTTAGTTTCATCCAAATTTATATCAAAATAAGTATTTTGATCTTTACATCAATTGATTCTAGTTCAATCGGGTTTAGAATTGGTATCTTTTGAATCATCAATTGATTCTTGTTGAATCAAGTTTAGAATCGATATCTTTTGAATCATCAATCAATCTTTGTTCAATCAAGCTCAGAATCAGTTTCTCTTTCTCAGAAATAGTTTCATCACTTCATATCAAATTATTCTACGCTTCGATATCACATATTCTTTGAATCAATGCATTACTCATACATCAATTCAAAGAGGGGCGAATATAACCACCCAAAATTGGTCTCCTAAACCATGGGCCCCTAATCTCAATTGTTGAACATAATCATAAAAGTCCTAACCCAAAAGGAAATTCAAATTCTATGAATCTGATTTGATCATCAAAGTTGAAAAATTATCAAAATCAATTAATTCCTAAACAATAACATAATCTAGAAATTAAATCAATTTACATTAATTAATTTAATTAAATGTCCTAGCACATTAATTAAATTAAACCTATTTTCCATTTACACATAAAAAAAGAAATTGATTCAAATTAAATTGAATTAAAAATACAAAATTGAGATAAATCTCTAAAATTGATAAACCAAACAAGGATGAAATTGATAAAAAAAAGAAATAAAGAACTAAGATAAAGGTGGAGTTGCATAAATCAAAAAAGGGGAAAAACTGTTAACTTGAGCATCAATCAATTTTAATCCCTAATCAAACTCAAAAGAAAACCAATCAACTCAACTTACATTCTTTAAACTCATATTTAGGGAAATCTGGATCATTCAATCCCAAATCAATATCGACTATTGATTTTATCAGGGTTCCTATAAAATAAGGGTTCCTCCTCTCATCTAGTATTTACAATTAGAGTAAAGCTATTCTATTGGATTTAGGCAAGAGCTATTGTGCATCAAACATTTTGAATTTGAGAGTTTGCATATTTTTACTTATTTATTACTTGCATATCATATTTAGTTTAAAATCATGTTTCTTTCATCATTGTTATCATAGAATGTAGCTTAATTTCATATCTTATTTGCATCACAAAACACAAAAGAATAGATTAATATGTATTTCATTCAAATCATTTGTTTCAATCGTCATCTATAGTCAGTGATATGCCAAAAAAATATGAGATCACCATACTCATGTTGAATAGAAGGCAATAGGTCAATTTGTATATTTTTTCAATGTGTTCACTTATTTGATTATTGATCACCTAACCATGCATGCAAGGATCTATTGAGTGTGTGTGATTGCAGCTTCTAGGTACAAATTACACACACAAAATCTACCTTGTGTAGTACCCACTCATAGTTTTCTTTCAGTTTCAGTTTCCATACTCTTTTAGGCTATTATTTCACTTGTTTGGCCGAATTATTTTAGGCTACATTTCATTTGATCAGTTATTGTTTCAATGGATGATGATTCTAGATAACTATTGTTATATGTTTATCATGTGATTGTATAGTTAGATGATGATATTATCATGTTGTGATGTTTTATGTTTATAATGGTTTATATGTTACTAACCCCATACTTGCATGTCTATGGTTATCATGTGAGTGTGTACCTATTTTGCATGTTTGTTGTGGTAGAGGATGGAGACGTAGTTACTTGCCTTGGCGAGATCCACATGTTCGATAGTACTCTATCATTATCTACTATATTTATATTAGATGTATATGCTTGTCCTTGTGATGTCAAGTTTGTAGGTATAGGGCATCATCTTCCCTGAATTGATAGGAGTGAGTGTGCCCATAAATATTCATCTCAATGTTAAAGAGGAGAGGTAACAGTTAGACCCGAAACCCTAACCTAAGCCTATTTGTACTAAGATTAGATGAGTATCAGTTTGACTACCATACCCAGATTCATCTAGTTGACGTAAATTCATGGATCCCTTTCTTGAGCATGTTTGATTTTGCTTTGTTTGGTTTCAGTTGATTGATTTCATAAGTGAGTGATTATTTGTGATTATTGATTTACTGATTATAGTTGAAATTGAATATTAATTATGTTTCTATGTTTGTTTGAAAAAAATAATTAAAATTCAAATATTTGAATATTTGGATTTGATTAATTATTTAATTAAAATTAGAGTTAAATATGTTTTTATGCCATATTGAATAGTTAAATATTTAATTACATGGTTTAATTGTACTTTAAATATTTAATCTATTTAATATATATTTTAATTATTTATATGTGCATTAAGATTAGTGAAAAAGTAATTTGAATTAAAAAATAACAACTTGTTTTAAGGAGTCAAAGTTGAGTTGTGCAAATAAAAGATATTTTAATTATTTAATTAAGAATTACTTTCAATTTTGAGTTGAGTTTTTTTAGGGATTGATTGGTGTGTTTTCATTAGGGTTTGCATGAAAGGGGGAAATTGAATCTCTTTAGGGATTATTGATTCATTTTGGAAGAGAACAAGTTTTGGAGGATTTTTGGAGAGCTTGGTGTTTTTGGCATTTTGGAGAATTTGGGTGTTTTGTGGTTGCATGATGTTTTGAAAGCTTTGTCTGTGCTCCTGGTTCTTGTGCTTGGAATCTATGTTTTTTAGATCTACTGGTTGGATCCATTCTTGGAGGATTTAGGTTTCTACATTCTTCAGGGGCTTCATTTGTAGAATTTGCATTAGATCCAAGTAGGGTTTGAAAACCTTTTTTTGTAGTTTATGTTTTGCAAATAGATGGTTTCTTGTGTTTTGAATGATTTTATTTTATCTCATTAGATGTATTTGTAATTTTTATGGTTTTGGGTATTTAGAAAACCCTTAGCTCTGATGTTTTTAAGATTTATTGAGACTTGGCATAGTAGGGTTATGCTGTCAAAATTTTGTAGAAAAATTCTTTGCAGATCTCTTCGAAAACCAAAAATTAAACTGGGCTATAGTCTAACTATTGAGTCTTGGAAAAATAATTTTCTCTATGGAAAGAGAAATCAAATTTTAGTTAAAAAAAAAAAACCCAGAAAAAGACAAAAAGAGGAAAAAGTCAATATGCATTGAAAAAAAACTTGTTTAGCATTTAGAAAAAATAAATTTACTTACTTTTTTTTTTTTTTTTTCTGTACTTCAGATTTTAAAAAAATGTATTTTTTGTATTCACGTTTTTTGAAAAAAAATGCATTGGGAAAAATGTTTTTAAAAAAATTAAAAAGGTAATGGGGGTGGGGTGATGCATTGGGAAAAATGTTTTAAAAAAAATTTAAAAAGGTAATGGGGGTGGGGGCCACCCCACCCCTACCCCCATGCATACCCCTGCTAGTGCAGTGGGTACTGCCTACGACAGTACCTCACTACCATGACAGTGAGGTGCTATCATAGGCAGTACCCCTGTCGTGGGGCCACATGTACATGCGCAAAGTGTGGGGACGTGTGGGGCCCGCCCCCCACTCATTGCTATGTATTAGTTTAGTTTTTTTAAAAAAAATATTTCATTTAAATTTTTTAAATTTCATTACTAAATTATATGAAATTTATTATTAAGTTTTTTTTTGTTAGGTACTTTTAATAAATAAGATTTTTTTTATTACAGTTAGTTTAATAAATTTATATATGTTAAAATATGTTTTAATAATATATTTTTATATATAATTTATCAATTGTTTATGCAATTAGATTTAAATTTAATTTCATGGTTATTTTTCTAATGTAGTATGTATATATATATATATATATATATATATATATATATATATATATATATATATATATATATATATATATATATATATATATATATATATATATATATATATATTATGTATGTATGTATGTATGTATGTATGTATGTATGTATGTATGTATATATATATATATATATATATATATATATATATATATATATATATATATATATATATATATATATATATATACACATATATATATACACATAAAATATGTTTATTTTTAATGGTTTTAATATTGAAAATTGATGTGCATTTAATTGGATTTTTTATAATAGCATTGTGTTAATGATTTATGGAATCTATTTTTCTTAGAGGTTAAATGTTTCTGTATGTGGATTTTATTTGCATTCATTGTTAAACTTAAATGCATAATGTTTCATTTTCAATTCTTTATGATGTAAATGTTATATATCCTTCCTTGAGTGTTTTCTTTTGCTTAAATGTGTTAATGGGGCATTAGATGACCTAGGAGGAATACAAAGGCTAGGGTGTAAGTCTTATAGACATGTTTCTATCTTATGATATGGTGTGTGTATGTGTTATGCTTTATCACCCTAAATTGACCATAAACACTCATGTTATACTATATTATGTTAATGGGTATCTTGTAGTCATTTTTGGTTCTTCGATATGGTGCTAGATTTAGGATTACCTAGTTGTATATCTATGTTAGATCTATGTGGGATCTATGAGCCTAGGGCAAGTTACCTATATGTGTAGTAGGGGGTGGCTTGCAATAAGCATCGGGCCCACAGGTGGTTTCCAGGATCACTTATTGTAAGTAATCTGAATCAAATGAAAACCTAATATATCATTGAGAGGTAATAAAATGAACTTAATAAGATGTGTTTCCTCACCCATGCTTGAGTGCTAGTATAGACTAAGATGGAGGATGAGATGATGCTTTCTACCTTGAGGGGTGTGAGTTTGACATAGTTAATGGCTTTTTTTGTATGAGAGGTCATTGATACCATGTATGGCCACTTGAGTGTCAGGTTCTAGAGAGACTACCAGGCTAAAACTTAAGGGTTAGACATACATGATGACACCTTCCTATACATAGTCTAGTTATCCTACATGTGTCAGTTTCCTCTGGATTAGTGAGTCTTTCCTATCACTATCTTTTGTACACCTGGTGTCAAAGACCTTTCAGGATCCCCTTGATTAGTGGTTTCATCTTTCTTAGTATTGGTTATCCGAGTGGGGTCTGTTGTTAGCTCCTCAGGATGGTGGGGTGGACCTTTGTAGATCTACATGGATGGGTGGTACCGATTCTTTACCATTTGAGACTCGATGTCCTTGTTCCAGTACTTGATGGTTCTTCTGTAGTTGGGTTCTTTATGATTCTTCATTGGTGGAAATTGTTCTTATCTTCATTTATTATAATCTTGTATTGGAGTATCACATGTGATACCTAATCTGGATATTGTACTATTATTGTTAGAGTGATTACTAAATACCCTGTGACATGTGCAGTGGATGTGATTTTATGTAAGTATCATGGTTGTCCATGAGGATTGTAATTATTGATGTAAGTTACAACTATTATATCTATGATATGGAATATTTTGTTATGGTTATTTAGATGAGTTCTATTCGTATGTAATTCTATGTCATGGGACCCTTGAGTTTTGTAATCTATGTTGGTTGTTTTGTTAATGTGAGTAAATGGTTATTGCTTTTGCATTCATGTTTATCTTGTTATGTACACTTTAGGAAAAAAAAAATTCATCAAACTTAGTATCATGTTCTAGTTAATCTCTCTTGGGTTCCCTGGTGGGGTGTTACACTTTGGGGGATTAATCTCCTTTGGTCAACTTATATCCAATGGTCATAAGAGTACACACTTGTTTGGAATTTTACAATCCAAAAATTTTCAACAACTCTCTAATATACTTTAACTAAGAAATATAAATTCCTTCATTGTTCTGATTCACTTGCAATCCAAGAATTAAATTCAACTCACAATTCATGGATGTTTTGAACTCATCCTACATCTCACTAGAAAATGTCTTGCACATGTCATTATCCTCCAAATATTAAGTCATCAACATAAACCAAAAATACTAGGACATTTTCTTATTCATAATTGAAATAAATATTGTTGTCATCAGCAAATCCTTTCTGAAAAATTTGGTATGTTAAACACTTATCATCTAGTCATTCATACCAAGCTCTAGGAACTTGCTTCAACTCACAAAGATACTTCTTAAATTTTTAGATGATATCTAGAT
Organism: Chamaecyparis obtusa; assembly: GCA_027943335.1. Classification (NCBI taxonomy): domain Eukaryota; kingdom Viridiplantae; phylum Streptophyta; class Pinopsida; order Cupressales; family Cupressaceae; genus Chamaecyparis; species Chamaecyparis obtusa. Next base: position 382,487 of record BSBK01003481.1, read on the forward strand.
TATTTGATAACTTTAATCCTTTCGTTTGTTCAATGTAAACTTCTTCTTTTAGTTCTTTTCTCAAAATGCTAACATCACATCCATTTAATAAACTTTGAAATCCTTAAATGCTGTGTATGCCAAGAATACCCTAATAGCTTCCATTCGTGCAACAGGAAAAAAGTTTCTTCAAAATCAACATCCTCAACCTGAGTATACCCTTTGAAAATGAATCTTGTCTTGTTTCTCACAACTGGTCCATCCTCATCCATTTTATTCTGCAACACCCACTTTGTTTTAATGAACTTTTTGTCTCCTAATCTAGGAACTACTTCCCAAGTATGATTTTCCTCAATCTGATCTAGTTCTTTACTCGTTGCCTTCATCTAATTATATTCATATCAAGTTTCTTCAACTATTGTATGTTCAATCTCAGAAATTAAACATAATAGAACTTATTGTTCAAAATATTTTCTTCTGGTAATGACTCCTTTAGTTTTATCTCTAATGATCTGATTTTCTGAGTTATATCTCTATACATACTTTGGAATTTTTTATACTAATATTGAAGAATCTTGAGTTTCTTTTTTCTCGTCTTCTTCTCTATTCCTCTCTTTTACTTCTCTACATGTTGACTCATCAGATTCATATCCTTCTTGTATAATGGAGTCCTTTAAAAAAAATTCATCAATTCTTGCATTTGCACTTTCAACAATTTTATTTAATATCTTTGTAGACACCTAAAAATTCTTTAGAAAATAAAGTATTTTTATTTTCTGAAAAATCCTTGATGACATCATCATTTATTAATTAATTAATTATTTAATTAATTAATTTATTTTTATGTCATTAAATCCCTTTTTCTTAATTAAAAATATTTAATTAAGAAATCCCTCCCAAAAATGTTTAAATCTTATTTAAACATTAATCCCCTATTTATTAATTATTTTAATTAATAAATTGACCAAAAATCCCCCAAAAAAATAATTAATTTATTTTTTGACCAAAACTTGGCCAATTTTCTTAAGACCCCTAACCTCTTCCAAAATCTTCTAATCCCTTCTTAATTTCGATTAAAAGGCTAATCCCATCTTTTCTAACCCTAATCTCAACTCAAAATATTTAATTAAGATTAAATATTTAATTTTCATATTTATTGAAAATATTTCAATAAATTTTCCCAAACTTAAGCTTTTGGAGTGAATAAACTTTTATTCCATAAAACCTAGGAGAATTCTAGACTCTTCTAGAAACTTCTCAACCCAACCTCTTCACCCATCCTAATCCTAAAATCCCCTAATCCTAATCCTAATCCCCTTTCTAATCTTGTCACATTCCATTAGCAAAAGGTTTACCAAAACTTATGCTAACCTCCTCTTAGTCATCCTCCTTAGTCAACAAAGATGGCCACCTCTTGGCCACCTCTTGCAAATGCATTTAAGGATGCATTTAAGTCTTCCTTATCTTTCTTACATGCATTCATTATGCATTTAAGACCTTCTTATCCCTTCCTTGCCACCTCTTGGCCTTGGGCACATTTACCAAATTGTGCACATGCCCTCAAACTTTCAACTCAATCCTCCTTTGACACTTGTCAGGACACTTGTCCTTGACTCAACCCTAACCTTAGCCCTAACTCTGACTCATCCTTTTTAACCAAGCCCTTCCCTTTTCCTATAAATACCCTCACTTCCTAAGGCAAATCATCTTTCAACTCTCAAACTCAATAGCAAAGTTATAATGCCATTTTCATTCTAGCATAAGCATAAACTCATCATTTTAGATCATTTTCAAGCTTAAATCACATTTAAATTAGCTTAATTGGATTAACATAGATTCATTTCTTGTTTAAATCTTAGTTCATCTTTTAGCTTTGCATATTTGTGTGTTCTTGAGGCCTTTGAGGCAAAATAGGTTCCTCATACCTATTTTGTGTCATTTTGGGTCTTCTTGATCCTCAAATCATCCTATTTGCATGCTCCAAGTGCTTGAGTTTGCACACCCACATCCATTTATATCCAAGCATATCAAACGGTGCATGGGCGCATCCGTTTTAGGCTTAAACTGAGGTGGCTTTGATTTTAGTTTGTTTACCATTAAATTTGATTTGATAATATGCTATGACGTTTGTTTGTCTTTGGCCTTCAAAACAGGTTTAGGTGCATGCTCAAATCCTAGTCTACATTCTGGCACGCCCGGTGGGACCCACTTCACGGGCTCTTTGCAAACATTCTGATGAGTTTTAGACCATTTTCAGATTTTTTAAAGCTTATAGGTGGACGTAGCACTTAGATCCATTCTTCTTCTTCTTGTCTATATTCTTCTTCCTCTTCTTGTCTATATTCTTCTTCTATTCCGTCTCCTTTCTTCTTCTTCTTCTAGCAAGGAGGTCATGGCCATTTTTTTTTTCAAAAATAATAATAAAATCCATAAGGAAGCAAAATCATACACACCTTATTTTAGTGCTTAAATGAACCCCCAAATCATTCTTGAATGCGTTAAGGACTAAAATTTGCAAAATTTGTTCTAACAAACAAAACAAAAAAATTAATCAAGGCATTTGCATCCTTGCAACATCAAGGATTTTTAACAATGTATTCATGCAAAGTAGGAATGATCATATCTTTTTGGGCATAAAAAAGAACATCAAATCTGCATTCAAATGAGTCAAAACAAAATCTTGAATGAAGCTAAAAGGAAGAACTTAGGTCCTAAAGCGTCATTTTCCATTTGAAAAGCAAACACAATCTTGAATGCCTTAAAGATCAAAACAAAGCTTTTTTAAAAAGTTCTTAATCAACACGCACACTCAATCTTGAATGCCCAAGTCAAAAAACTTGCAAACGCTCGATTTACTTTTTGGAGAAAGGAACAAATCAAAATCTAATCACAAGTGTCTTCATTTCAAAGTTCAAACATCACTTAATCAAATTTGGGAAAATGAACAAAATCTGCTTGATGTGCATGTAGGAGTTTTTCAATTCTTGCATAATCCTTGTTAGAGTAAGCAACGTGGAACATTTGAACTTGGACAAGTTCACCTGTTCTACTTTTAGCGAGGCCTGTCCAAGGAGAAGCGCTTCCTCCTCAGAGAACGACCTCAAACCGGTATCCCCTCCGATCGGTATACAAATAAGTGAAGTCCAAAAGAATCACTTATATCTCCTAATCACCGGGCGTTCGTGCCAAACACGTGTCTGGGGATGGTAAACATTCCTCTCCCCCAGCATTATTGGCAAGGCTCTTAAGTGAGTCACGGATGATCAGCAAAACCGGGTATGGAGACACCACGGAACTATTAAAAACCTGATAAAATAGAGGCTACCCTATCTACATCCGAAAGTATCAAAATCCTTGTGCAAGGATCGATTCCAAGGGGTTTACCGGGTCGCCTCAAGATTACTCACCATTTTTATTCCCTTCTGGGAGATACCAAGCTGTGGGCAAGCAATTTTGATACTCACCTTCCTTAGGTAGATCTGTTTGAAGTGCTTGATAGTCAAAGACTCCGTGAAAACACTTGTTGAAACATACACTTTCAAAGCTTTGTCAGAGTCAGTTGTCTTTGTTTGTATCCCGCAGGGTTGCTTTGTCCCTTGCGGAGATTGCTTTGACTTTAACTTTTGCCATTGGAAACCTTTGCCTCAAAATCAGAAGCCTCTTTTCCAAAGTGATGCCCAGCAAGAGCAAACATCCTAAAGCAAAGTTGCCCAAATCCCAAGCCTATCAAGAGCGAAAAGTTGCCAAGAAGAACACCAAGACCTATCAATCCATTATCCAAGCAACCCAAGCAGAGGAAAAATCTCAAGCCAGACTTGAGAACATTGCCCATAACGCCCGCATCAAATAGTTCACCTTCCGTTTCTGAGTTAACCATCACTTTGTCAACCTTGAGCCAGAAGATTAGCCAAATCCTTGTTCATGTCTTGTTCCATCTTCAGATCTTGAAATCTTGTCTCAAACAGCCTTGCATCTTAGTTTCATTCTAGCTTTCATCTTTGCATCATTAATCAAAACCTTAGTTGCATTTGCATTCATCCTCCTACCAACATTTTAGAATCAGTCCTTGTCATTTGCACTTGCATCATCCTTCTAGAGCATTGTCCCTTCACCCTTCAAAACCTTTTCCACCAGCATTCCCCCCATCAGCTTTCCATATCTTTCCAGCAGATTCATCATCTTTTGTTCCAAATCTAGAGATCCACCAACACTTAGTGTTCTACCTTTTGAGTTGTTCCTATCTTATATCCAAGATCAGAGACCATCATCCTCTTTTTTGACACAACGTGTTGTCATAAAGAAATCAAACCTTGTCCTTGCATAGCCATCATCTCGAGCAAGAGATTGGAGTGCATTGATAAGAAACTTGTTGACCGAAGATCATCAGTCTATCTTAGGTTGACCCCATCATATCTCTGATCCTCCATTTGGGAAAAATAGCAGCTCATTTGTTGACCGCTCAGTAATCTTTCACCAGCTTTCCACCAGCAACCTATCTTTCCTCCACCGTCTTGATCCATATCCATTCCATCCAGCTTCCATCATCACCATCTTGATCCCTATCTTTGCATTTGCATCTTAGAAGTCATCATCTTTAGAAGTTCATCAACTTTGCATCCATCAACATCTTTTAGCCAAACATCTTGCATACATTTAGCACTTGCATCTCCATGCCTGTTGAGACCAGATCTTGGAAAAGAAGAAGCATGAATCCTTATCCACCAACAACCTCATCCGATCCCAAACTTTTCACCAATGCCATGATGACCTACAATCCCCACATCCAAGCCAGTAACCCATGTGAAGATCCAAACATCCCTTCATCCCCCTTGGCAAACCAAGCATTTGTAAATCCTCCAGAAAGCCCACCAGCGACCAATGCCCTTGTACCACAACATTAGCAAAGCACATTTGCCCACTATCTACCAGAAAGTACCTCCATCCCACCATCTCTCTATCCACGCATCCCCATCAAAACTATCCAAGTTCCAGCACAAGCGTATTCTCCGTTTGTCCAATCATTTCCCGATCCTATCATGCAAACACCCCAAGAGCTTTCCACCATTCCCCTTTTCTTGCAAGGAAGCCTCACCAGTCCCACAACACAAGCTGCAACGCCATCTGTTCCATCTCCTACCCCTTTTGCTTCATCATCTGCTATGGCTACCCAAGCCCAAATCCAAACCCAAAGTCAGCTTCCACCTCTCACACAAGCTTTTACACCGCCGCCATCCGCAAGTCAAGCAATGCCTTTCACCATCAAAGGAGCACCGTCACCCTTCACCCCCCAAGCACCCGTACCTTCTTCTTTGGGGTTAGCGCAATCGCTTCCCATTCCAACCTCATCTTTCTCTTGGGTGTTTCCTTCATTTTCCTCCTCACAAGCATCCGCTCAACCACAACCTCAACAAGCTCCTTTCTCTCAAACATCATTTGTGTCCCAAGCTCCCGTTGCTCCTACCATTCCATCATCCGCTGCAGTGCACCCTAACACAAGCTCTCAGTGGGGCCTTACACAAGAAGAAATGAAGGCATGGGGGATCCCATCTCAATCCCCTACATCTATGGTTGCAAGTCAACAAACCGCCTTCGCCCAAGCAGCACAGCAGCAACTACCCCAACCACCGTCGGCTTCAAGCTATTCGTCCCAAATCTCAAATACCTTCCAGCAAGTTCCACCACCTCAACAGCCAACTTTCCCCAGCCATCTTACCCCATCACCCTTTGCTTCTAGCTTCCCCACATCTGTTCCACCTCTAAGTAACGCAGGCATGCACCCAGCTTATATCAGCCAAACCCAAAGCCAACCTCAGCAACTACCACCATCATACCCGCAAGCAGCATCATTCCAACAGCCTCCCCCATAGCAACCACATGTCCCCTTTCAGCAAACAACCATCATTCCTCAACAACAGCAAGTCCCTTGCTATCAGCCTCAGCAACAAAACCCTATCATCCCCCAGCAACAACAAGTTCCCACCCATCAGTTACAACAGCAAGTTCCAAATGTCCAATATCAGCAAGCAGTCCCACAACAACCACCAGTTCAACAATAGCAAGCAGCCCAACAATATCAAGCGGTTCCATATCATTTACCACAATATCCCCCTATGCCACACCAGCAATATCCCCAGCAACCATTGCCCCAAAATCAGTTCCAACCCATTTATCCACAGCAAGTGCCATATCCAGTTCCACAGCTTCCATCACAAGCAGAAGTCCCAGTTCCCTCGCCACTCAATGCTGAGTGGGAAGAAATGAAAAATGCTCTAAAGGAGCTACAAAGTGGAACAGAGAATAAAACATACAAGTTCGAAGAGGTGTGCTCATATCCCTTCGATCGGTCCATAGCAACTATCCCTTTCCCCAAGCATTTTGAGATGCCCAAGTTTGACAAGTATCGGGGGAAAGGAGATCCAGTAAATCATATCAAAGAGTTCTACATGGCATGCCAAGAAGTGGCTTACAGTGATAACTATCTCTTGCGCCTGTTTCCCAAGAGCTTGGGAGGAACTGCTGTTGAGTGGTTTTACAAAATATCACATGGGACAATAAAAACCTTTGCTGAACTCTCTGAGAAGTTCATCACACACTATGCCCATAATGTGGAGAATGAGTTATCCTTGCTAGACCTATGCAACTCAAAGCAAAAAGATGGAGAAAGCCTTGCAGAATACTTGCAAAGATGGCAGAATCTTACAACTAGGTTATCATATCAGCCGCCAGAGAAGCATCTAACAAAGATCTTCATTGATAACCTGCATCCAAAGCTATCCCATCACATGCGAATGAACTGTCTCCAGACATACCAAGACATCAAGAGCAAAGGCATAGGCATCGAGAAAGATCTCCTAGATGAAGGCACTATTCGTCACTTCAAGGATGATTCCAAGAACAAACCCAACAATGATAAATCTCGTTACTGGAATCGTAACAAGAATGTTGTTACAGATGGAGCCACTGACACTAAGAATGTACAATTCATTGTGGCTAGTCCTACACCAGCTCAAACATACCAACCACCACAAGCGCCCATCTATCAGCAACCACCAGCTCCCACATATCAAGCACCTATTTATCAGTAGCCTCCTCAAGCTCATCAGCCACTTGTGCAACAGTATCAGCAGCAATACCAACAGCAACAGCCAGCACGTCAAGGCAACCCTGTTAACACAGTTAACGTTGCCCCAAGGCAGAACAAGCCCAACAATCAGAACAATCCAAAGAGGACTTTCACACCTTTGGGTGAGCCTCTGGATCAGATCTTTTATCGGCTAGCCAAAGAAAATATGATCACATATCCGCCCATCCCACAGAAGGATGACAACGCACCAAAGTCTGATTGGTATAAAGAAAATGAATACTGTGATTACCATCGTGTGAAGGGGCACACAACATTGAAGTGCATGCGGCTTAAGAACTACATCCAAGATCTCATTGATCGCAAGGAGATCCAGGTCGATGCACCAGCTCAAGCTTCACCCAACACCAGTTTGCAAATATATCAAAATGTGTTCCCTCAACACGATGCTGGGAAGAATCAAGCCAGCGCCAATCAGCCCCAAAATTGTGGCAAAGGCAAGCAAGAAGATCACACAATGGCCTACATCAACTATGACAAGTATGTCAGATGCATAACTCAAGTTGAGCCCATCCAAGATGAGCCCACCATCAATACCATCCATGTCAGAGGGTCGGATCGACAATGTGCTGCAACTACCCGCAGTGGTAGGATAACTGTTGCCGGTGCTCCTCCGAGATCAGCTGCTCCTCCAAGTCCAACGTCTACTGCATCCACAGCACAGTCTAACACCAGGCCAGCATCAAATGCATGCACAACACAGCATAATGCACCAAGTGCACAATACAATATCATAGAGCATCTTGGGAACATGCCAGCCCAAATATCTATCTTGGATTTGCTCCGCACATCACCCATCCATCAGGAGATCCTGGACAAAGCTCTAAAAGAAGGCCATGTCCCCACGGACATTAACACAACTCAGTTTGAAACTCTTGTGGGACACCTATCAGCAGCATATGCCTTATCCTTCAAAGAATCTAATATACCAGATGTCGCTCCTGACCATACTCTCCCTCTCCGCATTGCCGTCATGGTCAGAGACTTTGCCATCAAACGGGTTTTAATAGATAATGGCTCAGCCCTCAACTTGTGCACATTAAAATTCATCAAGAAGATCGGGTTCACGGAGGCCGACATACAACATGAGATGATCACCATCAAAGCATATGATAATTTGGAGCGTACCTCTGAAGGTACTATCACCTTGCCTATCTAGCTAGGCCCAGCAACGCAAGATACTGTCTGCCACGTTGTTGATCTCGACCTACCATTTAATATTCTTCTCGGCCGCCCATGGATCCATTCCATTAGGGCTGTACCATCTAATTACCATCAGTGCATCAAGTTTCCACATCAAGGCACTGAGGTTACCATCCACGCTGATCCTAACCCCTTCGCATACTGTCGTGCGATGGAAGCATCTTTCCCTCATTCTACTCATTGTCCTGGAACCGATATTGGTACTTCTATTGCTAGTTCATCCCGATCCCATCGCAATCCAGAGACCATCCTCTCTTCCACCTTATCATCCGTCAAGATCAACAACCAGGGTTGTGGCGAATATAGCCTTAGTGATGCATTTGCTGTAGGGGCTCTTCCACGTGATCCACATACTCAAGGATGCCCAAGTTGTCAAAACAAGCCTGTTGAGGAACATTATAAGCTCAAGCAAATCGGAAACATGACTTTTGAGTCTCATGGTACCATCAACAGCAAAGAGATAGATCCAGATATTAACAAATGGTTATACAAAGATCCCCCATCACGTGACACACAACTTCTTGAGTACTTCAAAGAGAAATATCCAATCCCCTACAAGAATGTCACAGAACAATATAACTATCAAGGTGGTGGTCTAGGACCACAAGAGGATGGAAATTTGTTTCCTATCATACCATCCCAGAATCCAAAACAGTAAGGACTTGGCTTTAATACCCCTCGCCTGCTTGAACAAGAGCCCAATACCACAACTGCGGGCACTAACATGACCAACGTGAAATTTTCGAATAGCCAGGATGACCTTGTGAAAATCGAAGACATCCCCAAAGAGAAAGACATCCGATCCTACGATGATATCTTTGCTGACGACACCCTCCTGGGGACTTCTGTTCTCCAACAACTCTCCATTAACCTCATAGATCTTCCCCTCACAAACCCCGACCTCATAGATTGGGACCAACCAAGCATCACACACATCGATGAGTTCCAAAGCGCACAAGCACTCCTAGAATTCATGGGGGCATCAGATCTAGCAAGCAAACAGGATCCAACATCAACCTCTGTCTATCAACTTCACCCAGAAGGATATTTTGGGGAAGAGGCAAGCTTTAGTCACAAAAATGAAATAGCAAGAGAACATCATGAGTCTTTATGTGAAAACCCCCTTGGGGCACATTCTGATTCCAAAATAGTAAAAATAAAGGGTGTATCTTCTAGTGAAAACCTGGCAATCCAGGCGCTAGAAGATGAAGCCTTGCCTCTTCCCCCTATCCAAGATTATAGACCAGAGCAGTCGCCGATCATCATAGAGGAAACCAAGCCAATCAACTTGGGAACAGAAGAATGTCCAAGGATCACCTACATTGCAGTCAACCTAACAGAAGGAGAAGAAATGGCTCTCAGTGCCTTGCTCAAGGAATCCATCATCAACTTTGCATGGTCATACGCCCACATGCCTGGGCTTGATCCAAACCTTGTTGTTCATCATCTATCAGTAGATCCAAACATCAAGCCAGTGAAGCAGAAGCTAAGGAAAATGCATCCAAAGGTAGCATTGCTCATCAAAGCAGAGCTTGAGAAGCTCCTCCAAGCTAAGATCATCAGAGCAATAGATTATTCAGAGTGGATCTCTAACATGGTGCCAGTCACAAAGCCTTCTGGAGACATCAGAATCTGTATTGATTTCAGGGACTTGAACAAGGCATGCCCTAAGGATGACTTCCCATTGCCAAACATAGACATTCTTGTAGACCTCACAGCGGGTCATGAGATGTTATCATTAATGGATGGCTTTTCAGGCTACAACCAAATTCATATAGCGGAAGCAGATCAACATAAAACAACATTCACAACCCCATGGGTTACCTTTTGCTACAACATGATGCCATTTGGGCTAAAGAATGCAGGAGCAACATATCAGCGAGCAATGACAGCCATTTTCCATGACATGATCCACAAGATCCTTGAGGACTATGTGGACGATATCCTTGCAAAATCCAAAACAAGAGACGAGCACCTCAACATCCTAGAGCGTGTATTTGATCGTCTGAATCATTATGGCTTAAAGCTTAATCCTAAGAAATGTGTCTTTGGTGTTACATCTGGCAAGCTTCTAGGTTTCATCGTCTCTAGATGAGGCATAGAGATCGATCCTAAAAAGGTAAAAGCAATAACGGAGATGCCTCCACCAAGAAATCTCAAACAGCTCAGAAGCCTACAGGGCAAGCTTCAATCAGTTCGGCGATTCATCTCTCAACTAGCAGACAAGTGCCAACCCTTCTCACATCTCTTATGCAAAGACACCAACTTTAAGTGGGATCCCATATGTCAAAGAAGCTTTGATAAGCTCAAAGAGTATCTAGCTAATGCTCCAATCCTAGTACCACCAGTTCCAAGATGCCCACTCATCCTTTACATCTCAACAATAGCTACAGCACTAGGGGCACTCCTAGCACAGCATGATGATGAAAATAGAGAATGAGCTATCTACTACATCAGTCGCACTCTTGTGGGCTATGAGATTAACTATTCACCCATGGAGAAAGCATGCTTAGCAGTGGTCTTTGCCACTCAAAAACTTAGACATTACATGCTTAGCCACACAATCAAGCTCATATCAAAGGTGGACCCTCTTAAGTATCTGTTATCAAGGACAACCCTCAGAGGCCGTATGGCAAAATGGGTCATGTTGCTCAGCGAATTTGACATTCAGTATGTAGATCGCAAAGCAATCAAAGGGCAAGTCATTGCCGATCAACTAGCAGAAGCACCACTGGTTGATGCCTATCCACTAATCATGGAATTCCCTGATGAACATTTATGCATGATTGAAGAGCAGCCCATGTGGAAACTATACTTTGATGGTTCCAACACATCCCATAGCTCTGGGGCAGGAATCCTATTCGTCACACCTCAAGGTGACTATATTCCAAAATCATTCAAGTTGGGATTCCCCTGTACCAACAATATTGTAGAATATGAGGCACTCATCTTAGGTCTCAAAACAGCTATCCAATGGAACATCACAGAATTACAAGTATTTGGAGATTCACAGCTGATTATCAAACAAGTCCTTGATGAGTATCAGACAAAGGACGACAAATTACTACCCTACAAGCAACTGGTGGATAAACTGAAAGAGCATTTCCTACATCTACAATTCAATCAGATCCCAAGGCTTCAAAACAAAGCAGCAGATGCAATGGCAACCATCGGATCCTTATTGGAAATCCCACGTGACGCAACACAATATGAATTTCTAGTCGAGCAGCTACACTTGCCAGCTTATGAGAACACTGATGCAAACATGGTGTGTGTCTTGGTTGGTCCTTAATCCCCATGGTACCATGACATCCATGCATATCTAAAAAATGGTATCATATCTCCCCATCTCACCAATAACCAACGCCAAAACCTTATTCGCAGAGCTTCCCGCTACACTCTTGTAGCCAACACCCTATATCGTTGCGGGTATCACAATGTCCTATCTAGATGTTTAGATTCAAATGAGGTCATCCTGGCCTTACAAGAAGTTCACGCTAGAATTTGCGGTGCCCGCATGAGTGGCATGGTTCTAGCAAAGTAGCTGCTTAGAGTTGGATATTATTGGCCAACAATGGAACATGATGTGTGTGAATTTGTCAAGAAATGTCTCCCATGTCAACAGCATGCCAATTTGATACATGCACCAGCACAGGATCTACAGCCTATTGCACCACCATGGCCTTTTTCATGTTGGGGCCTCGACCTTGTTGGCTTGATCACCCCCCTCTCTTCGGATGGACACAAGTATATCATAACAGCCACAGAGTACTTTACCAAATGGGTTGAAGTGATTTCACTCACCCTTACTACTGACATCCAAATATCCAAGTTCATCCTCTACCATATCATTTGCCGCTTCGGCATACCATCTACCATTTTCACAGACCATGGCACACCTTTTGAAAACCAGCATGTGGATGATCTGTGTGCCAGACTCCACATCCATCACCGTTTCTCTAGTCCATATTTCCCTCAAGGAAACGGCCAAGCTGAGGCAACCAACAAAACTATCTTGAAAATCCTCAAGAAGGTTGTCAATGATTCTGGTCGTGACTGGCACCTCCAAATCAATCCTGCCCTTTGGGCCTACCGCACTTCTTATCGCACTCCCATAGGCACCACCCCATACTCTCTTGTATATGGTGCTGAAGCCGTTCTACCGATCGAGGTTGAGTTCCCATCCTTGCGCGTCTCCATGAAGAACTATACAACTGATGAAGACTATCGTGTGGCCCGGCTCACACAGCTAGATCTGCTAGATGAAAAGAGACAGCAAGCTTACGATCACCTGGTGGCATACCAAAATTGACTCAAAAGGAGTTATAACAAAAAGGTCCATCCTAGACAATTCCAGGTCGGTGACATGGTCCTTAAAGAAAATCAGAAGGTCCTAGCAAATAGAGAAAAGAAAGGCAAGTTTGAGCCTACTTGGTTAGGCCCCTATGTTGTCACCGCATCCTTCGGCTCGGGAGCCTATCAGCTATCAACACCAGAAGGTGAGCCCTTGAATGATCCTATCAACATCATCCATCTGAAGAGGTTCTATGCCTGAACCTGATCCTGCATATATCAGAAAATCCAAAAACATTCAAAAAAGCAAAAAAAGCAAAAAAAAAAGCAAAAAAGCAAAAAAGAAAAGAGAAAGAGAAAATAACCGTCCAAACAGTGAAAACTTGGCAATTCAAGCACCTTGGACAAGTATGTTGGTGAAAACCTAGTAAACAGGTGCCAACATAGTAAACTGGGCTATTTATCTATTCAGTTGTCCTTTCAGCTACCGTCCTTTTCCTCCATCCATAACAGATCTCCCAGCAGTTCCATCTCCCGTATCCTCCAAGCATTCGGCTTCCATCTTCCTCCTACCCATCTGCAATCCATATCCTATTCCAAAGCTTTGTACCATATCTTGTACCATATCCCTTTCCCTTTCCTGTACAGTGCTTTCCTCCCTGTATTTATCCTTCTTGTCTCCGTCCTAGTGAGAGTCCCGCCGAGTGTGATCTTCCTATCCCCAATCTTGAGCTTCTGTACATATCCCTTGTGCATATCGTTCCTCCTTGTTGTACATAACCTTTGTCCGTCCTGCAGCAGCATTTGATCAAATATCTTGTCCCATCCCCAGCCTCAGAAAATTTGTAGTCCCACTCAGGCCTTGTGCTTCAGCAACATCAATTGATGACTTATCCTTGCTCATCCTGATTATTCCTTGAGCTTTAGCTTTTTGCCAGCGAACAACTACACTTATTCTCTCACCAACCCATGGGTCCTTGAGGATATATCATTCCTCCTGTCTGACCTAATCTTCCATCCTAGTCCTTGAGGATATATCGTTCCTCCTGTCCGACCAATCTTCCCACCATCAATCAAACCTAATCTCTCTCCTTGGCAAAGGATGTCTTTTTGGAGTTATCATTTTGATCTTGGATTTTTTGTCCTTTGGGTCTTGTTAATCTTTTTGGCTTCTCTTTATCCCACCAGGGTCACCATGATTCTTTATATCACGGTGTGCTACGTGTGCGGATAATCTGGGGCAAGGTCTTTTGATCTTTCGCTTCTGCCTGTGAGTCAGTTGTGTGTTTGTGGTTCCTTCAGCATCGGATCCACCATGTCGCCTTTGCGCTTCATGTGTGATGTTGGGGCAACCCTGTGTGTTTGTTTAGCGTCAGTCCTCGTCAGTCCTCTGCGACGTTGTTGACAGGCCTCGTGATCCCAGTATCTTTGGCAGGTCTCTAACATAGCTATATTAAATCTAGGTTGTGCACTCCCGTTTGCACTTGGAGCTATCTGGTCCCTTGTATTTATCATATAGATTAATCTTGCATCTTTACATATAGCTGCATCTTGCATCTTGCATTTCCATCTCATCTTGCATTCACCCATCTTTGCTCTTGGAAGCTTGGTAATTTATCTCCCCTGCTTCCTCAATCGTTCCTTCTCTGTTTCCTTTCGAGAAAATTCCACAATGTTTACTCCTTGCGTTATTTTCTCGAGGGGGCACAATCCCTTATTCCTCTAAATTCTAGCCTGGGGCATCTTATTTTCTTGTCTTTGAAGCCATGCCACTTGCGGCATCGCATCAAAGAGGGGCAAAATGTAGACACCTAAAAATCCTTTAGAAAATAAAGTATTTTTATTTTTTGAAAAATCCCTGATGACATCATCATTTATTAATTAATTAATTATTTAATTAATTTATTTATTTTTATGTCATTAAATCCCTTTTTCTTAATTAAAAATATTTAATTAAGAAATCCCTCCCAAAAATGTTTAAATCTTATTTAAACATTAATCCCCTATTTATTAATTATTTTAATTAATAAATTGACCAAAAATCCCTCAAAAAAATAATTAATTTATTTTTTGACCAAAACTTGGCCAATTTTCTTAAGACCACTAACCTCTTCCAAAATCTTCTAATCCCTTCTTAATTTCGATTAAAAGGCTAATCCCATCTTTTTTAACCCTAATCTCAACTCAAAATATTTAATTAAGATTAAATATTTAATTTTCATATTTATTGAAAATATTTCAATAAATTTTCCCAAACTTAAGCTTTTGGAATGAATAAACTTTTATTCCATAAAACCTAGGAGAATTCTAGACTCTTCTAGAAACTTCTCAACCCAACCTCTTCACCCATCCTAATCCTAAAATCCCCTAATCCTAATCCTAATCCCCTTTCTAATCTTGTCACATTCCATTAGCAAAAGGTTTACCAAAACTTATGCTAACCTCCTCTTAGTAATCCTCCTTAGTCAACAAAGATGGCCACCTCTTGGCCACCTCTTGCAAATGCATTTAAGGATGCATTTAAGTCTTCCTTATCTTTCTTACATGCATTCATTATGCATTTAAGACCTTCTTATCCCTTCCTTGCCACCTCTTGGCCTTGGGCACATTTACCAAATTGTGCACATGCCCTCAAACTTTCAACTCAATCCTCCCTTGACACTTGTCAGTACACTTGTCCTTGACTCAACCCTAACCTTAGCCCTAACTCTGACTCATCCTTTTTAACCAAGCCCTTCCCTTTTCCTATAAATACCCTCACTTCCTAAGGCAAATCATCTTTCAACTCTCAAACTCAATAGCAAAGTTATAATGCCATTTTCATTCTAGCATAAGCATAAACTCATCATTTTAGATCATTTTCAAGCTTAAATCACATTTAAATTAGCTTAATTGGATTAACATAGATTCATTTCTTGTTTAAATCTTAGTTCATCTTTTAGCTTTGCATATTTGTGTGTTCTTGAGGCCTTTGAGGCAAAATAGGTTCCTCATACCTATTTTGTGTCATTTTGGGTCTTCTTGATCCTCAAATCATCGTATTTGCATGCTCCAAGTGCTTGAGTTTGCACACCCACATCCATTTATATCTAAGCATATCAAACGGTGCATGGGCGCATCCGTTTTAGGCTTAAACTGAGGTGGCTTTGATTTTAGTTTGTTTCCCATTAAATTTGATTTGATAATATGCTATGACGTTTGTTTGTCTTTGGCCTTCAAAATAGGTTTAGGTGCATGCTCAAATCCTAGTCTACAATCTTGTTGTAACACTGATATGCATTGTTTCTTGTAGAGTTTCCTAGAAACATGCCCTAATATTCTCTAGTACCAAATTTTCCAAGATTTCCTTCATCGTGACAAATGTAACATTTTCTTCTAAATAATTTACTATTGGAATCCTTCCATACCATAGTCTTATGAGGTCTTACCATACTTCTTTTGAAATAAAAACATATTAAGAGTGTATACAACCATATGTATAGTTTATTTCTAGTAAAATTCTAGTAGATTTTTTTTTTTTTAATCATAGTCCTTTTTGCCTCTTTTATAGTTTGATTCATTATCTCCACAAAACCCTTTTTTTTTTTGTCCTAGGATAAGACAACTATCTTCCAATCCCATGCATCTCACAAAAGATGTTAAACTCATCACTAACAAACTTTCCTCATTTATCAAATCATAAGCATTTGATTTTTCTATCACCTTCATTTTCAACTCTATCTTTGAATATATTGAACTTTTCTAATGCCTCAAATTTGTCTTTTAATAATGTAACCTAAGTAATTCTAGAATGATAATCAATTAAGAGAATAAAATACCTCTCACCTTATAGAATGCTTATTCTGGTTGGACCGTGTAAGTATGTGTGCACCAAATCTAATAGCCCAGTAGCAGATTGTTCTTTTCTTCTAAAATTTTCCTTTCTCTATTTTCCCACTTTACATTCTCTGCAAACACTATTATCCAAATTAATTATTCTTGGTTGATCTCTTACTTCTCTTACCAAATTAATATTCACCAAACTATCAAAATTGATGTGACACATCCTTTGATGCCATAAATAGATTCCATTAATCTATAATAACAAGAAATGCCTTGTAGAAGCATCTAATTGATACATATTTCCTCTAGTTCTTTTTCCTAAAGTTCAAGAATAGTTCCAAATCCCTTCTAGATTTCACAACCATCATCCTAAAACACAACATTGTAAATATTTTTGTACATATACCCAACACTTCAAATATTATTATTGGATCCTTTCACATAGTAGACATTTTTAGTATTATGGTTTTCAAAAAAGTAATAGAACCTATTCCAAAAAATTGTGTGTTTTGATCATTTTCAAATCTAATAGAACCACCATCATATTTCTCAAGTTTTACAAACTTACTTTTTATATAGGTCATATGAGTAGAGAATATTGTAATTATTTTTGTTTTAGGTGTTGACATTCATGTTTTTCATTGATGTAAACATATGTTTCAGTTGGTTTCATTAGGACTCTCAAACAAACTAGTTATGATAGGAACATGTAGGTCTAACAGGGTGGTATGGATAGTGTACAACATTCTAGGGTCCATGATCTTAGATTTTTGAAGTAGGAGGTGTGTATACCTTATATCTAAGGTCAAACATCATTATCTAGTTTTTTGCATGATTTATGGTAGATTTGGTGGAGGCCGGTTATAGTGTAAGAATAGAGGATTGCCAGAGATAGTCTCCGAGTTTCAATATAGCTTGGATGCAAGCATGGATTAGTATGCGAGCTTGAGGCTTGACATAAGATACATGGGAGAACATTATATGAGATTCTTGGATCACTAGGATCATGGTGATGTCAGATGTCGCATGTGATCTTGTGAAGACTATTTGGGACCAGCTAGAGGAGATAACATATTCAAAAGGTTTTCTAGAGTGGATTATGGGTATTGGTGTGCATTTGATGATTTGTATTTAAGATACAATGCATATCTTAGAAAGGGTCTATGTATTCATTTGTGCATTGGGGAATTCCTAACAAGCTAACCTAATTTATTGTTGTAACTTGTATAAAGGAAAGTCATTCCTTGAAGTGTTGTGTGTATGGATTTAAGGGTTGTGAGCTTGTTGTTGTAAGTTCCACTAGATGTTGAGAAGAGATCATTCATTGAGAACTTAATTGGGAATTTATAGGAAAGGTTAGTTATTGTAAGTCAGTTTATTACTGTTATTGTATACTCTTATACATTTATTTGGGCAGTGGATCTAGAAGGTGGGTTTAATCTTGAGAAGGTGGATTTAACCTTGAGAAGGTGGATTTAACCTCCACTTTGGGTAGTGTACTTGGGTAGTGAGCCTACTTTTGTACTCAACTCCTAACAGGGTTGGAAAGACTCCGAATAGGGTTTTTTCTTTAACAAGGACATGTATGAGATGTAATAATCAACTCCTAATAGGGCTAGGTCTCCTAATAGGGACATAAAATTTCTAGTGCATTATTTGTGGGTTCCATCCCCACTAGGGTTTTTCCCTTAACAGGGCTTTCCTCAACAACAAATCCTTGTGTTATGGTGTTATGATTTTGTGGTGTTCTTGTGGTTATATTATTTTTTGAGTTTGTTTAAAGTAATTAGATTAAAAGGATTTAAGTTGCATATTTGGAACACAACTAATTCACCCCCCTCTCAATTGTGTTGGTGCATTGTTATTGCTAAAAATTGGTATTAGAGATTCTGGCCCTCGGATAGAAAGCTTAACCAATTGAGGAGATCCTAAGATGGCTTACTAGAGGAAGGAGAGCCCTAAGTTTGATGCTAAAAAATTTGATAGATGGAAAACCAAGATGAGGACTCATCTGATCTACATGGGAATTGATTACTGTATGATTACCAAGGAGGAAGAGATCAACGAATAATTTGAGATCTAGGTGATACTACTGATAATGAGAAGAAATTATTTCATTGCAACATGGTTTCAAGGGAATCATTGATCAATGCACCTTCAAAAGAAGAATTCAAAGAGGTTAAGGAACTTGATTGAGCACACTAGATATGGACATGGTTAGAAGCTTTGTATGAAGGAGACAAGTACACTAAGAGGGCGAAGTTGTAGAATTGGAAAGTGAAGATGGAGAACCTGAGGATGCAAAATGATGAAAATTTTATAGCATATGTATAGAGGATAATTAACATTGTTATAGGAAGCAAAAAATTTGGAGGCACATACACTGAAGAAGAAGTGATTACAAAGATTCTAATATCTTTGACACTAGCTTATAAGACAAAGGTTAATGCAATTGACATGATCATTTCACTCACTAAGAACTTAAAAAAAGAGATGTTTATTTCTAAATTAAATATTTCATTTGTATGGATGTAGAGGCTAGTTGTTTTATGGAAAAGGTAAAATGATGTATGGATGGATGTAATGAAGGAGATCTCATGTAGGAAAAATGGAGAAGTATTTTGATATAGGTAGAGATCACTCAGAGTGATCGAGCAAAGTAGTGTAGGATAGAATAGATATACATTTGATTTTGAGATCAGATAAGTATTGGAAAGAGGTTATTTGTTATCAACATTTTAGTGCAAACCGAAGGATCAGGTATTGATACATTTTAATAGGTGAATCTGGGTAAATCTCTTAACAACTTAGTCGTAATAGGCTTTCATAAATCTCTTAATCGAGTGCTTAATTAGTTGTAAGTTTAAAATCCTTTAATCAAGGTAGATTGTATAAGTTTGTAAGCTCTTAATAGGGCAGACCCCTCATAGGGTATATCATCAGAAGTGATCATTTACTTTGTAGCCCTAACAGGAAAACTTTATACTGCAGTAGTGAAGATTTGTGGGTGTCATCCCCTCCCCAATTTTACCTTTCAAGGGTTTCTGGGTAACCATAATCTTTGTGTTATATGTTTTATTTGAGGGTTTTGATTAGATTTTTATATCTATTTTTGTATTTAAATTCATGTTTATGGTATGTGAGTTGAATTTGTGTTAAAGTGGAGTTAGTAGTGGATATCTAATTCACCCCCTTGATATCTCTATTTGAGCATTAATGGATTTTTATTAGTATCAATGATTTATTTAGTTGGTAAAGGATGGTATAAAGAGACAACAAGTCAGTTGGTCAAGCATACAAATCATTTACACCAAGAAAAGACAAGGCAAAACTTTAAGTTAACCGAATACAAGTTTGACCAAAAACACTTACCGAGCATCAGGAATTTACCAACTATCAAAGTAGTAAACATCGAGCATTCATACACACTGAGCATCAGTAATTTACTGAATAGTGAATGTAGTGTTTACCAAGTTATCAAGGAAATGACATAGTAATTAGGAATGGCACATATATCTATGCAAACTATTTACAATGATCATATAAACTGTTTACCAAGATCGAGACGTATTTAACATGGATGTAATCATTAATGTTTGTGATGACTCCTATGTAATGGTAGATCTAGGTTATTTTTGTATACCATTGATCTTAGGTTTTTCTAAGATGATGTAAACCCTAATTAGGTCAAGATTATTTTTATATAAAATTGTAAGAGATGTCATTATATTTAAAAATCATGAAGCAGTTTCCACACTAAGGACATCGGAAGATCAGACTAGGGTTTTATGAAAGAAGGTTTATCAGACACAGAATTGGTTTATTAGAACACATGCAAGGCTACCGAGTAGGACATAAAGACTTATACATCATATTGAGGTGATATATATTTGTTATTTCACAAGATCTGAATTAGACAAATGTTAGTTTTTATTATACAGATACATTATTGTTATGAATTTAACCATTGTAGTAGATTTAAATCTCTTAATGGAGTAGAATTAATAGTCTTTGCTGTAAATCTCTTAACCAAGTGCACACTTGATTGTGCTGGTAAAATCCTTTAACAAAGTAGATCTAGTTGATTATTTTTTACTCCTAATAGGGTATATCATCTTAAAATGGAAGTACTTCCATGATAAGAGTGTTTATCCCTCCAAGTAAGTGGTCTGGGGTCATGTTAAGTGCCTTGATCAGTCTTTGCATGTATATGGATTTTCCCCCTGTTCTACTTCCTTCTACACCCATTTTGCACTTCATGTCTGCATTTCATAACATTCTGGGATAGGGTCCTGAGGTTTTTGACCATAAGGTCAAAGTAGACCTTATGGGGTTAAAGTCAACCTCTATCCTGACCTAGTCAGGATTGACCTCAACCCTGACTTGGTTAGTTCCAACCTCATCCTTGACCACTTGTCCAAATTTCAAGTTTCCTTGATTTCTGGGTGTCAGGTTTCAGGGATATTTGTTTTCCCGCCTCTGGGTCGGCCATTTCGGGTTTCGGAATGGTAAATCCTTGAATTTTTTTTAATCTATGTATATTTTCTAAAGGTTAGGACCTATTTGGATTTAATTCTCCAAGGTGGCCCCTCTAGAGGATTGTGCCCTAGTTCACTATAAAAGGAGGCCTTCCTCTCTCATTTTCTCCATCAAGTTTTGAGAGAACATCTCATCTTCAAGAAATTTCATGATCAAGCTCTCAAGTGCAAGTAAGTGAATTCAAGAAAGCCTTCAAGCATTCATGTGTTCAAGCATTCATCCATCAAAGAGATCCATTGTTAGCCATTCAAAGATTCAATATCTTTGGAGCCCCCTTGAAGATCCATCCTTCTACATTCATCCAAGCCTCCTCATATGAAAAGATCAATTCAAGATTGGTGTTGAAGATCAAATGCCATTGATTTGAGACATCCTACATTCATTCTACATCCATTGAAGCATTCCTATTTATGGATTTGAGGATTCAAATTATCTACAAGGACTTCAACATAAGGGAGGTGAATTGTTTCAATTGCTTTGTTTATGCACACTACATTTCAATTAAATTCCAAGGTTAATTCCTAAATTAGGGTTTGACCAAGGGAAACCCCCCCATACAAACAAAAACCCCATTTTTCCTATAGGTACAGGTGCACAATTTTAGATCTGAGACTAGATTTGGATACCCTTTTTGACAAACTTCTGAGATCTGCGAACAAAGTCAGAATCAACCTTCAAATAAAGAATGTAGCCTTTGACCTTCTATGAGGGTCAAAGACTACTTGTTGTCGGAAAGACAAAAGATTTTTGGGTTTTCTTCATCTCGGCATTTCCAGTCCAAAACAGGTTGCAGAATTGCCCGAAAGTACACACAAACATAAAAAATTGGCATTTTCCATATTTTCCCTAATTTGAGGTGAGTACTTCTATTTCAATTATTTCAAATTTCAAGCATAATTCTCCATAGGGAAATTTAGGGTTTTTCTCTCTCTTTCATATTCTCCATAGATTGATTCAATTGTGCATTAGCCTTTTGGTTGATCAAATTGGATCTCTCCTTTGGGAATTTGGATATAGGAGTTGATCTCATATTTCCCCCATACACATACATCATATACATTTGAATAGGTGTGATTCCATTTTACCCCTATTAATTTTGGTGAAACTGACATACTTACTCTCCTTTCTTTTTGTGGAATTGGATGCCCTATTCTATTTTGTGGTGTTAGATTTCCTTTTATCTTGTTAGTATTAGATTTATCTTTTGTGTTAGATCTTGCATGCTAATTAGATTTCAAAAATACAAAAATATTCATGCTTTATGCGGTTTTCATTTAGTTCATTTGCATTACATTGGTTTATGAGCTTTATTACTACTAGTCCTTCTTATAATATTTCGGTTAGAAGAAGTCATAGAATTTTGATTCTAAATCTTCCTCTCCTTTCCTTAGGGTCCTAGATGATAATTTGATTCTTCATGATTCCAATCCTACTATGGAGCAAAACTCTTCTCACTCATCTCATGATGAGGATGATGCTTTAAGAGTTCCTCCTAAACAAGTTCAAAAACTTTCAATTGAACTTGATAAAATGGGTAATTGGCTTATTCAAGAGAACCATAATCAAGATTCTATTCAAGCTATAGAGGTTCTTAAGAAATTTCTCTATGATAGTGATCAAGGTGTTAACCTCTTTCATGGTATTACTCACCTTGTGCGTTCAAATGTTAAACCTTTACTCAAGAAGCTCAAGATTTAGGGTTGATTCCTCCTATCACTAGTGTTGAACCTCCTTCTAATCCTTTGCCCAGTATTCCTACCTATACCCCTTCTTTGGTGACTGTGACAGTTCCCTCTAGTGTTCCTCCTGTGTCCCTTCCTACATCACAACCTTCATATCATAATGTTCCTTTTAATTATTCCAATCCACTTCCAACTGTAGTTCCTAGTGTTCCTCCAATTGTGTCTTCTATTCCTATAGCTTCTTACACTTTACCTAGGGTCTCTAATGTTTCTACTCCTACTATTTCTTCTAATGAATCATCAATCATCAATTTGGCTCAAAATGTGTCATCCTTACAACAACTTGCTTCCTTAACTCAAAACAAGTTTAGTATCCCTACATGTGACTTGGTAAGTCCTTTGTCCTTGGATATTATTCATACTCTTGTTCCTCAGCAAGTTGATATACCTCACCTTGAGAATTATAACAGAAAAGGATATCCTATTCATCATGTTAAAACATTCCAAATCCTTTGTAGTGATTATGCTCATGACCATAGGATTTTAGCTAAACTGTTTGCTAGAAATTTTCATGACAAGGCCTTACAATGGTATTGTTCCTTGCTTCCTTGTTCTATTGATTCCTTTCCAAAACTTGCTAATGCCTTTATTCAACAATTTCAAAACAACATTGGCCCACAAGTGTCTTTGACTGATTTCATGCATTGTAAACAAAGTGCTAAAGAAAAATTAACTGAATTTATTGATAGATTTAAGCATTTGTATGCTCAGATTTCCTATCTTGTTCCTGATATTGATATTCAACATATGTTTATTTCAAATTTACAAAAGGATATTAGAGATACAATTTTGCTTATTGAATTTACCTCTTTTCAACAACTTTGTGCAATGCTTCATCATTATCAATTACAAGTGAGTCAATTTGAGAACAACACTCCAATGGCTCCTATTCTAGTTGATAAGAGTGATGTTGCTCCTTATCCAATTTTTTTTTGAAAATTCAACAACTATGTCAAGATAAACAAACAAACGAATCTAGTTGTTGATCAAGTTGTTGCATCTCACAATGCCACTTTTGCATCCACTGCTTTTTGATTAAATTATATGTTTACTCCTCTTTCTAAACCTTTACATGCTATTATGAATAGGTTGTTAGCTGCTAATATGATTACTTTACCTCCTATTTGACCTATTTTACCTATTACGATTGCCTCTGAATCTTTTGATCAAAATGATTTTTATCACTATCATCGTTAGAATGGTCATGATACTGAGAAATGTTATTCTTTAAAATATAAGGTTCAAGACTTAATTGACTATAATGCCTTATCTTTTGATAATCTTGATGGTAGTGGGAACAAATCTGTCTCTCCTAATCAAAACCTTCAAATCTATACGAATCCTTTACTTACACATGATACTAATATAATTGCTCAACCATCTGCTATGGAAATTGTGTATCATTCAAAGATGGATGATCGCAATCATGTTGTTAATCAAGTGGAACATGTTGGTCAATCTATATCTCCACCTCAACCTCAACCTCAACCTCAGATTCAATCTAAAATTCAATCTCAATCTCAACCTCAACCAAAACCTAAACCTCAACAACAACCTAAGAATAAAAGACCTCAGGAACTTTTGATTACCTTTGATGACTCTGAGACTATTAAGGCTCCTGATGGTCCCCTTTAAATTGCTGCTAGGATTTCTTAGAAACCTACTCATGGTTGTCTTGTTGATCCCACATCCTTAGTCAATGTTATTACTGAAGAAAATATTTTTATGAAAATCTTACAATGTGATTCTTATGATACATTAGATGTGTGGATTCAAACTTGTAATGGTTTTCTTTATCCATCATTTGGTTCTATTACTTTACTGGTTGAACTCTGTGGAAAAATTGTGAACACTACCTTTGTTGTTGTTCCTACTTCTGATCAATTTTAAGTTAAGCTAGGTTTTCATTGGTTAAATGTCATGCATGTTGTTGCTTCACATATCCATAAGTGTCTTAAGTTCATTCATGATGAAGAAGTGAAGACTATTCATCATAGTTTATATCAACCTTCTAGGCCTAGAGATTGTGCTGCTCTAGATTTCTTTTGGCCTTCATTACCTAATTCATGTCCTCCTCAACCTGATAATATTTTTCATTCATATCAAGCTTATAAACATCATAATATTCTTGAATTAAAAATACCTCCTATGGATCTTAATCGTGGTCTTATACCTACACCTTCTATACCTCCTTGAACTATGACTTCTAGTTATGTTAATCAAGTTCCTTCTATCGCTCTTCCTAAAGAACCTATCAAAGATCCTATGATTGTTCCTCCTATTGTTGATAATCCTATTGATCTTCCTAAAGAACCTGTGAAGGATCCTGTGATTATTCCTCCTATTTCTCAGCCTATTTCAAATAAATCAAAATGTAATCGATCTGCTAATGAACATCGTAAAAAGCATCGTGCTCATGCTAAAGCTCATAATTCTATTCTTCAAAGATCTCCATCTTCTTCAAATAATCCTATACATGATGTGTTAGAAGAAGTTGTTACTAATAATGATGTTAATATGCATGATTATGATGATTCTATTCATATCTTAGATCCTATTTTGATTAATTTGGATGAAGAAGATACTCTTGATGATACTGATGATGTTAATGATAAATATGAGACTATTGACATTGACATTGATTTACCTAATATGCTTTCATCACAATTAACTCTTACACCTAGTGTCGAACATTGTGATTATCAAGAGGATCCTTGTTTGGAACTAGCTATCATTCCTACTATGTTGGATATAGTCCCTCTTGCGAGTTACCCACCTTCCCTAAATGATATACAAAGAGATGGTGAGAGTAGGCGGCATGCTTGATTGGCTTGTCCTTCGTGGTGGCTTTGTTGTGTGTTTTCCTATTGTACTTTGTTTCTCTCATAATTTGTTTGCTAAATGTTGTTAGATTCTTTTATATGATCCTTGTTACTCAGTTGCTACAAGGTGATAAAGGAATCAAAACTGTTGTTCAAATTCTTCTATATGTATCTCTATTTTTCTATGCATTTTTTAATGTTATGTTATAATTATGATATTGTTTGTAAATGTTTCCTTGTGTAATCTGCTTGGATTTGAGATATGGTAGCACTGATTCTTTTTGGTCTCCATGTCATGGTCCGAAAAGATTCTCCTTCATATATCTTATGTAATCTTTCCTCCTTTGTGATTGCAGTTCTACTGTCTTTGGGGAATGATGTCAATTCATTTGCAATAATATCATATATATATTATCTTATGATCATACTGACCCCGCGGTGGGTAGATCCCTTTTGTGTTCTCTATATGTTTCTTTGATATTTCCCTTGATTTGTCTTTGTCTGGGGGCATCTTGATGTGGAAACGTAATTAGTGGAGTTGTTTATGTTTCCGTTAAATCCATTATTCCTATTAAAGTGTCAGCAATGACTTTAATGTGCGGGCATACACTCTTCTCACCTATTTCACACACGCACTTTTTGATATGCACATATTTTTTAAAATACTCCTTTTTTCCCTTTTTCGATTAGTAACTAATCCTTAAAGCATGGATTTATAGTTTAGGATCTCTTGTTCTGTCCAGTTTCAAATACACATATTTTGATCCCTTAAGGTCGGAGGTGTCCTTAAGATTGGATCTCTTTAGTTTTTTTGGTTTTATTCTTATAGAATAGAATATTCCTAAGGGTGAATCCTTGATGGGTTGACTAGTGAGTAGCCACATTCACTAGGCAGTTCAATTCCATCTTTCCAGTTGCACCGTTTCCTTGTGTGGTTCACAATGGGACATAAGTTCTCATTGGGTGAGGTAATCACACCCTTTCTTTCTCTCTCTAGATATGTCTCTCTTAATGTGATCTAGGAGTTGACAAAGACTTGAGTCCCTAGGGGCTTAAGGTTTCTCTTTGTCCCTTGGATTACGATAAGATTATCTTTTCATTCTAATCTCCTTTACCAAGAGTTTGCATCAAGTCCATACTCTTGCTAAAGTGGGGGCTTAATGTATCATCTTAAAATCAAAGCACTTCCATGATAAGAGAATTTAGCCCTCTAGGTAAGTGGTCTGGGGTCATGTTAAGTGCCTTGATCAGGTCTTTTCATGTATCTAGCTTTTCCCTCTGTTCTTCTTCCTTCTGCACCCATTTTTCACTTCACGTCTGCATTTCATAACATTCAGGGATAGGATCCTAAGGTTTTTGACCATAAGGTCAAAGTCAACCTTATGGGGTCAAAGTAGACCTCTATCTTGACCTGGTCAAGATCGACCTTGACCCTGACATAGTCAGTTCCAACCTCGTCCTTAATCCCCTGTCTAGATTTCAAGTTTCCTTGATTTCCAGGAGTCGGGTTTTGGGGATATTTGTTTTCCCACCTTCGAGTTGGCCATTTCGTGTTTCAGAATGGTAAATCCTTAAATTTCATTTAATCTATGTATACTTTCTAAAGGTTAGGACCTAATTGTATTTAATTCTCCAAGGTGGCCCCTCTAGAGGATTGTGCCCTAGTCCACTATAAAAGGAGGCCTTCCTCTCTCATTTTCTCCATCAAGTTTTGAGAGAACATCTCATCAAGAAATTTCATGTACGAGCTCTCAAGTGCAAGCAAGTGAATTCAACCAAGCCTTCAAGAATTCATGTTTTCAAGCATTCATCCATCAAGGAGATCCATTGTTAGCCATTGAAGGATTCAATCTCTTTGGAGCCCCCTTGAAGATCCATCTCTCTACATTCATCCAAGCCTCCTCATAAGCAAAGATCAATTCAAGATTAGTGTTGAAGATCAAATTCCATTGATTTGAGACATCCTACATTCATTCTACATCCATTGAAGCATTCCTATTTGTCAATTTGAGGATTTGAATTCTCTACAAGGACTTCAACATAAGCGAGGTGAATTTTTTCAATTACTTTGTTTATGCACAGTACATTTCAATTCAATTTTAAGGTTAATTCCTAAATTGGGGTTTGACAAAGGCAAACCCCCCATACAAACAAAAAGCCCATTTTTCTTATAGGTATAGGTGCGGAATTTCAGATCTGAGAGCGGATTTGGATACCCTTTTCGATGAACATCTGAGATCTGTGAACAAAGTCAGAATTGACCTTCAAATAAAGAATGTAGCCTTTGACCTTTCATGAGGGTCAAAGACTACCTGTTGTCGAAAAGAAAAAATATTTCTGGATTTTCTTCATCTCGGCATTTCCAGTTTGAAATAGGTTGCAGAATTGCCTGCAAGTACACACAAACATCAAAAATTGGCATTTTCCAGATTTGCCCTAATTTGAGGTTAGTACTTGTATTTCAATTATTTCAGATTTCAAGCATAATTCTCCATAGGAAAATTTAGGATTTTTCTCTCTCTTTCATATTCTCCATAGATTGATTCGATTGTGCATTAGCCTTTTGGTTGATCAAATTGGATCTCTCCTTTGGGAATTTGGATTTAGGAGTTAATCTCATATTTCCCCCATACAACCGACATACTTTATGTACTACAGTAGTGAATAATTTGTGGGTGTCATCCCCACCACATTTTTTACCTTTTAACAAGGGTTTTTGCATAGCCAAAATATTTGAATCATGAGTACTTATTTTCATGTATGATTTAGTGTTTTTTTCACATGGACTTTACATTTCCAAGTTATATGAATATATGTTACAAACAATGGAATCACTCAGTTAATGGATATCAACTATTGTAAAGGTTTAAGTGATAAAAAATTTTGAGGGTACTAATTCACCCCTCCCCTCTTAGTACTTTATCTTTCCAATCCCAACAATTCGTATCAGAGCTAGATCTCTTATTAAGGAAGTTTTGTTAGGAATAAGGTGTCTCAACCTTGGATAATTCCTATTCTTATTATTTGTTTTGTAAAATGTATTTCTTGCAAATAATGTTGATGTGTCAGCATCTTGAATTGTGTGTAAGGAGATCATGGCTAAAACAGTTATGACAGATTCCTATGACACATAAGAGCTATGTCAGGAAGATTCAATGACAGGTGAAGACATGTGGCAACTGATAAATTTGAGTATTGTACACTCTTCCCCAATCATGGGGTGGGTTCCTATTTTCTCAAAGAATGGTAAAACCCTAATACAGTTATCTTGGGGAGTAGCCCTAAAAAGTGAAGCGCATGATATAAGCATTTTTTAGGGTTGTGAAGAGATGTGATGTGAGTGTATTGCTGGAATGTTTTATGCTGCTGTGATTTTGTCTTCAAGGTTTTGAAATCTTCTGAAAGAACTTGCATTGCAAGTGTATTGTAAGCCGCAATAGTTTTGATCAATACATTGTGCAGGTTTTGGAGTGCTGGGGTTTTTACCGAAAGGTTTCCCTAGGGTATATCATTGTGTTATTCTCTATTTTTCTATATGCATGGTATGTGGTTGCAATATCTTTGTTAAAGTAGTTAATGAATCTGAAATTGTAAGGATTTAAAAGAATTTGCACAATACTTTCCTATAGAGATTAGCGTAGGAAGCTATTTTTGCACCTGAGTTTCCTTACAAGTTTAACCATTAAAGAGGTAAAGATATAAGGATGGAAAGATATAGGTTGGATGGGACTATTGAGAATCAAAGGATATAGATGCAAATATTCATTGAACAATTCAAGAAAGAAAAAGATGAACTGAAGAAGTTATTGATTCAAAGGAAGGATATGGCAATTTGGTGTACAATGAAACTAACTATCATGAAGAAGAGATAGATGACCCATTTGAGAACACCGGATTTAGATCAAGTAGTATATCTGATGTATCAAAACTTTGTAGATCGGTTAAGAAACACAAATGGTTGGGATGATTGAGGGTATGTGCAGGATCATGGTATGCCAAAAAGTGGCAATGTAAAAAAAACTTATTTTCACTCATTCAAAAGCACACAAATAGATTTGTTGACTTTTTGGTAGGCCTAGGTGTCAGTACACCTGGCCAAACCAAAAGCCAAACCTGAAGGCATTATCAGATATTTGATAATATCAGATATCCGATATTTTCCAGTGAATATAAATCACTATACCCAGCCGCGTTCAATGTTTTTTCATTGCAAAAATGTGAATGCAACTAGGCTTTTAGATATCTGGTCCCATATCCCCTATCTGATTTTTCCCAAATTGCCGGGGTAAGTGAAGCTTCTATTTTTTATTGTTTTAATTGTTTTTTGTTGTTTTTAAATATAAATACATAGTTTTCTATATAAAAATTAGGGTAGCAATGATTTTTTGTATTGTTTTTTAAATTCATTGTAATTATCTATTTTTTTTTCATTTCTATCAGACATGGAATCAAAAAACCCTCCTAATGATCCCACAAACAATCCAGACCCACCTCCCAACAATCCCCCACCTCCAGAAGATGTACATGTCACAAACCCTCATCGTTTAGAAGATCTAATAGGAGATAATCTAAATGAACTTAGAGGATTGGAAACCACATATGCCAATATCCCCACATTGCACCCCATGTTTATGACATTGAACACAATAATTGAAGACATGGAGAAATTGACACAGCAACATAATGCTGCACTTCTTTGGCACGATTCCATGCACACCCAGTTTGACAATGGGCTTGATTATGATCAAGTCATGAACCTAAATATAACAAAACATGACATAGCTAATCTTTTTGTGGATCCTAAAATGGTCTAAAAGTAGACCCTAAAAAAACCAAGTTGTTAATTAAATGGTGCACAAATAGTGCAATACGTGACAACTTTTGGGACCGTTGGTGGATGGTTTTTGATAGACCACCTCACAACAATTTGGATGTCCCATTTTATTTTCTTATAAAATTGTATGCTGAATTTGTTTTTGGTCACAAGGTGGATTATTGGAGTATGAGACAAAGCTAGGGTGTAGGTTTAGGTGCTCGACAAGATAGGCCATCATCACAATGGGTGAAATCCTGCACATATGTCCCCCCTCCTGAGATTTCACCACCTCCCACAGTGCAACATCCAGACATTATTGTTGAGGCTGGCTCACAGACTATTCAAGCCATTCATGCATTGAGTGATCTACTGGTTACGTAGAGCACAACATTGTTGCCTCCTCATCCTGATGCTTCTGGTGCTTCCATGAGCTCACATGTTTGTGTGGCCCACACTTGCGTTAAATGCAAGAATATTTGCCTTGGTCCCTTGACTGATAGTGATACATATAGTTTTGGCTTTGATGGGGATGACTCTACACAACACACTATAGGCACTAAAGTAGCTCATAGAGATGTGCATCAGGAGCCTACAGTGCCATGGACTCCCATTGTTATGGTAAGGGTAAACCATTCACTTTTTACATTATTTTTAAATTTTATTGTTCATATTTTTAGTAGAATTTCCTTATAATAATTTCCCATTTGTGTCTTTTTATGTGTTACATTTATGTTTAGTTGATGACAGAGGAGAATATGGCATAGGTGGTGGGGTCCACGCTTTTGGCCATATCATTTCGTCCTGACTCTTCCACGATACATATGTTTTAATGTACTCATTGGTTTCCTTTTAAATTATGATAATAGTATATGTACATTGTTTTCTAATTTTTATGATCATCTTTTACATACTGATGTAGGTGTCACCAGTTTCCACTGAGGGGCAATGTGAGGGGGTGCAAGTCATAACTATTGATAAAGGAAAGGTAATTAAGTAATTTATCTTGTTTATGCATACATGTATACTTGTCAATTGTGCATACTCATTTTTAATTTACATGGTTTATTTGATAGAGAGTGGCATGTGATGATGTCATGAGACCCTATCATCATGATAGAGTCACAGGCATATCCATTTGGAGTGATAGCCCCATAGTACGTACATTTCTAAAGTTATTAGTGTGTATTTTTCTATCAAGTATATATAATATGGTCAAGTTATGATAATATGAAGTATCTATTTGACTTTTGTAGGTCACTCCTAGTTTGAGAGAGCCAAAATGGCAAGGGTTTTTATTGCTGATGACTCAGCCAACAATCCCTAAAGAAAGTTCAACAGAGGTAAGTTTTAATGTTAATTCGGTTATTTTGTAAACATATATTTGCTACCAAGTTTTTAACATTAAATAGTATAACTCGTAGACCAATCTCATGTTCGTAAACATATACAGGTGGGAGTCATCATTGGTGGTGCTATTCCTACACTACCTAGGACATATATTAGGTCTCTTGCCCATGGGAGGAGAGAGAGAGGTGAGGTATATGAGAGTTCAATTTTAGTTTAAATTTTATTTATTATTATTGACTATGATTCTGAATTTTAATCTAACTTGGGGTTTCACTTTTGTGTTTGAATGCAGGATCCATTAGAGCTGAAGAGTACTTCAAAGAGGCTCCATTTTGATGATCCACCAGTGGAATAGGATGTCCTAGAAATATTTGTAGTTGAACTTCTTATTTTAAGATGTCATATGACATATTTTGAGATGGTGTATGCCACATTGTATCTAGATATATTGACATATAATCATGAGGACAAAATTATTGTTCATTTTGATATATATATATATATATATATATATATATATATATATATATATATATATATATATATATATATATATATATATATATATATATATATATATATATATATATATATATATATATATATATATATATATATATATATATATATATATATATATATATATATATATATATATCAAACTTGATATTCGATCTAATTTGTTAATTGTGTGTTCATTTATTCATTGTTAGTATGTAAATATGCTTGTGTGTATGTACTCTTGTGTATAATTTATGCCTTAAGTATATTCATGTATATTCAAGTACAATATTCATAACCTAAATTCATGTATATGGGCTACGTGCATGACTTAAGTGAATTCATGTTGTATGCTTTATAATTATGTGCTACATGTATACTTCATGACTTAAGAAAATTTATGTGTACGCTTTATGTGCTACGTGTGTTCACACGTGTAATTCATCATTTGAGGTATATAAGGATATCTATTAAAGTGGTTTCAAGGTTTGTAGACTTACCTTTTACTCCCAATGGCTAAAAGACTTCAAACTGGCCTAATTACATAATCAAACACCCTTTTGGCAATAATCAAACACCCTTTTGGCCATATCAAAACATATTGGTCTTTTGGACAATATATCAGTACTTTGTCTGTACCCTTGCAAATACACTAGGAATGCCTAAGAAACACGGTCTTGTAGCATCTCATGGATCATTGATATAGCTCATGAGCCTTGATAGTTTGCTGACCAATCATGCTTAGTGCAACTTTCAACTGACCCTCACTGCAAGTTTTGGCATCAAGCAAGACTGGCGTGCCAAATTCAAAATTTTTTGAATCTCCCAGAATAGAGAGAGGTTATTGTAGGCTTCAAAAATGCCATCCTATAACATCTCATAGATCTCTAATACCTCTCATGGGCTCCAAGTTATGAGCCTTGAAAGTTCGCTACCCAATCGTGCTTAGTGCACCTTGGGGACACTTTGGTCCGGGGTGGTCCAGAATGTTGTGCTGACAAAATGGTCAAAATGGGGTTGTGTCTAACATTTACCCACCCAATTAGAGCTAATAGCATAGTCCATTCAGTGCCAGGATAAACAGTTTGGAAGTAATCCATTGGTGCAACTTTCAACTGACCCTCACTGCAAGTTTTTGCATCGAGGGAGACTAGCGTGCCAAATTCAAACAAATTTGAATCTCCCAGAATGGATAGAGGTTATTGTAGGCCTTGGAAACACCATCTTGTAGAATCTCACAAATCTCTAAAACCTCTCATGGGCTTTGATTTATGAGCCTTGAAAGTTCACTTCCCAATCGTGCGTAGTGCACCTTGGGGACATTTTGCTCCAACATGTTCCGCAGCGTTTTGTTGACTTAGGGGTCGAAATGGGGTTGTGCCTAGCATTTAACCACCCAAAAAAAGCTAATGGTGTAGTCCATTCGATGCCATAATGAATGGTCTGGAAGGAATCCATTGGTGCAACTTTCAACTGACCCTCACTGCAAGTTTTGGCATCAAGCGATATTGGCATGCTAAATTCAAACAAATTTGAATCTCCCAAAATGGAGAGAGGTTATTGTAGGTCTAAAAAATTCCATCTTATAGCATCTCATGGATCTTTGATACCTCTCATAGGCTTTGAGTTACGAGCCTCGAAAGTTCGTTGAGCAATCATGCTTAGTGCACCTCGCGGATACTTTTCTCCGACGTGGTTCATAATGTTTTGTTGACTCAGTGGTTGAAATAGGGTTGTGCCTACCATTTAACCACCCAACTAGAGCTAATGGTGTAGTCCATTTGGTGCCAAAATGAACAGTTTGGAAGTAATCCATTGGTGCAACTTTCAACTGATCCTCACTGCAAGTTTTGGCATCAAGCGAGACTGGCATGCCAAATTCAAAAAAATTTGAATCTCCCAGAATGGAGAGAGGTTATTATAGGCCTCAAAAACACCATCCTTTATCATCTCACAGATCACCAATACCTCTCACGAGCTCTGAGTTACGAGCCTTGAAAGTTCACTGCCCAATCATGCTTAGTGCACCTTGCAGGCACTTTGCTCCAACGTGGTCTGGAATGTTTTGCTGACTCAGTGGTCAAAATGGGGTTGTACCTAGAATTTACCCACCAAAATGAAGCTAATTGAATAGTCCATTTAGTGTCAGGATGAACGGTTTGGAAGTAATTCATTGGTGCAACTTTCAACTGACGTTCACTACAAGTTTTGGCATCAAGCGAGACTGGTGTGTCAAATTCAAATAAATTTGAATCTCATAGAATGGAGAGAGGTTATTTTAGGCCTCAAAAAAACCATCTTGTATCATCTCACAAATATCTAATACCTCTCATAGGCTCTAAGTTATGAGCCTCAAAATTTCACTGCCCAATCATGCTTAGTGCACCTTGGGGACACTTGCTCTGGCATGGTCCAGAATGTTCTGCTGACTCAGTGGTCAAAATAGGGTTGTACTTAGCATTTACCCACCAAAATAGAGCTAATGGAATAGTCCATTCAGTGCTGAGATGAATGGTTTGGAAGTAATCCATTGGTGCAACTTTCAAATGACCCTCACTACAAGTTTTGGCATCGAGCGAGACTGGCATGCCAAATTCAAACAAATTTGAATCTCCCAGAATAGAGAGAGGTTATTGTAGGCCTTAGAAACACCATCCTGTAGCATCTCATGGGTCTTTGATACCTCTCATAGGGTTTGAGTTATGAGGCTCAAAAGTTCATTGCCCAATCGTGCTTAGTGCACCTTGGGGACACTTTGGTCTGGCATGGTCCAGAATGTTATGCAGACTCAGTGGTCAAAATAGGGTTATGCCTAGTGTTTACCTACCTAATCAGAGCTAATGGTGTAGTCCATTCAGTGGTAGGATGAATGGTTTGGAAGTAATCCATTGGTGCAACTTTCAACTGACCCTCACTACAAGTTTTGGCATCGAGCGAGATTGGCGTGCCAAATTCAAAAAAAATTGAATCTCTCAAAATGGAGAGAGGTTATTGTAGGAATCAAAAACACCATCTTGTAGCATCTCAAAAATATTTGATACCTCTCATGGGCTCCAAGTTATGAGCCTTGAAAGTTTTCTGCCCAATCATGCTTAGTGCACCTTGGGGACACTTTGCTCTGGCGTGGTCTGGAACATTTTGCTGACTCAGTGATCAAAATGGGGTTGTTCCTAGTGTTTACCCACCCAACCAAAGCTAATGGTGTAGTCCATTTGGTGCTGGGATGAACAGTTTGGAAGTAATCCATTGGTGCAACTTTCAACTGAACCTCACTACAAGTTTTGGCATCGAGCGAGATTGGCGTGCCAAATTCAAACAAATTTGAATCTCCCAGAATGGAGAGAGGTTATTGTAGGCCTCATAAATTTAATCCTGTAGCATCTCATGGATCTTTGATACCTCTCACAAGGTTTGAGTTATGAGTCTAAAAATTTCTCTACCCAATTGTGCTTAGTGCACCTTGGGGACACTTTGGTCCAACGTGGTCCGGAACGTTCTGCTGACTTAGTGGTTGAAACAAGGTTGTTCCTAGCATTTAACCACCCAACTAGATCTAATGGCATAGTCTATTTGGTGCCAGGATGCAATCCTTGAACACTATCCCTTCACCCAGAGAATCATCATTTTACTTTGGACACATTTGACCAATTTTGACTCAATGACTCCAACCATTACATGATTTGACGATACAAATGTAATGGAATTAAGATAATAGAAATGTAAGGATAAAAAATTAAGATAATACAAATTATATAAGGATACAACATTCATAGTAAGGAAACACATTTTTTGTACTTTACATGGCATTAAGACGATACAAATGTGAGCTTTTAATATTTGCAAATCAACCCCATGGGCTCTTTTATATTTCCAATTTTGTATCTAATTTTGCATCAAATTTTTTATATACAAAATTTGGCATCTAAATATGCAAATTACATTCAATTATTGTTTTTATATACAAAATTTGGCATCTAAATATGCACATTACATTTGATTGTTGTTTTTATATACAAAATTTGGCATCTAACTATGCACATTACATTTAATTGTTGGTTTTATATACAAAATTTGACATCTAAATATGAAAATTACACAACTATATATAAAAAATAAGTGTCCTTTCTGCTCCAATCCCTGCATTCAAAAGGCAGAAGAAAAGTTAATAGAGAATATAAGAAGAGCCATTTTGACATCTAAATATGCAAATTACAAAACTATATTTTAACTTGAGTTGAACTTACCTATTGAAGTGTGCTTGAAGGGTCATCTTGTTGCTTGAGAGTATTCAATATTGCTTCATGATCAACAGTACTAATAGTCCAAAGTTCCTTTGTCTTTGGTTTTCCTTTATGTTTCAACAACTTAACATTGGCTGCTATAACAAGGTGTGAATACATGAGAATGGTTTTGTGCTTCTCATAGTCTTCAAACACAGGAATGCCATTATTTCTAATCATATATGTGTGCAACCATGTTCCTGCAACAACATGTGATCCTGTTAGATATGTGAACATATCATCATCTATCATCAATTGTACAGGTTTCTGCTTTCCTCATACACAACATGCTAACTAGTAATCCGATCTCTCATCATTCCCTTCTAGTGAAACCAATGCAAAAACATGTCCTGGCTGTAGAAGATCTGAAAGATGGTCGTATTCAAGTGAAAAATCCATGTCATCATTTATTATAGAGACTGTGAGAGATAAAGGAGTAAGATAATGTGGAACCCATGTATCAACCCACTCACTTGACTCACACTGATCCCAATCACACTAAAGAAAACTTAGACAATAACAAGCCAACTCTCGTGTCCAAATTGTCCATGTACCAACATCTAAGCTTCGAAATGAATGCATTTTTTAAGAATTTTTCACAGTTTGACAATCCAACCTATCTCCTATTGTGCCCAACTCAATCAACCAAAAGAATCTGCCCACTGCTGAATCAAGATTCCCCCCTTATGACAATGTTGAAGTACACCAATCAACAATAGAATGGGCATCAATGAGTTCTACACCTGAAATCCTTAGTTGCTCCTTAACTAGAGCTCTCTTTATGCATGAAACTGCTCCATCATGCTCCCCTTTTCCAAGACCAGACTAAAAAAAACTCCAAATATGAGGTACACCTGTCTCTACATGCATTCTACATAACCAATAAAACATATGAGCATTTTTTAATTGACCTGTGCAATTATTTGACCTAATGAGATGTCTATCCATAGCAATATTATTTTCCCGCACCCACTCAAAATAATTCTCAAAGAAATATTGTACAAACTCAAATGAGTGTGATCTATCATCACTCATATAAAAATGGTAATCTTTGATTATCTTCTGGTCATCTTCTATACAATCAAGGGAATGTCTATATGTTATGTGTACAAAAATAGAAACCTGAATAGAATTGTAATATTGAGCTTGTAACTCATTTTGAGGCTACAATGTATACGTCTCTGCAAAGTCAACAACTGATATAATAGTGCCAATCGGGAAAGTGTCCTTACACATCCTGAATTGTTGATCCAGCCACTGAGACCTGTGACTATGCCTTGCATACTTGTAAAAAAGATTCTTCCTGAAATCTGAAATAAAATCAGCTACCTTGCATTCTTTAGTAACTAGCTCACATCTAGAGCCTTCACCTCCACTTTTTAATGTATATTTAACAGTTTCATATACCCTTTTGTGGACAATTGTCTTTCCAAAATCTTTTTCATAGCCCTCATGAAAACATTCAACAAACTTCACTATCCCACCACACTCTGAGCACTTGTCATTTAAGCAATCTTTTCTATAAAAGAAACATCCATCATCTCTAGGACATAAAAAATGATCTAGCAAGTCTCTTGATGATTTTCGAAGAGCACTTGCACCACACTCCTCCAACGTTTCACTACTATGCAAAGTAGAATGAATGGATCATAACAATTCATGGTGCATTGGAAACTCGACATGATATTTGCAACAACAAGCATTTCGAATCTTAATAGGCACACAAAAAAAAGGCTTTAGGGCTTCAAAATCTCTTTGTGATATTTGCAATGTTGGATGTGTCTCACAAAATTTTTTGAACAACATTTTTTGACTCATCTCAAAATAATGTTTGGGATGTGGGGTGCGGTCTCGAATGCCAATTCTCAACTTCAAGACATCCTTCACATTTGGTGAAACTCTTGAGTTAGATTGCCAAAATAATTGAATTTGATCCTTCATAGCATCGGTAAGCTTCTTATCACAACGTGAAAGTCTCCCACCATAAGCCCATGTATCATTTTGAAGAGGATCATCAAGTCTTTCTCTTCTTGTAAGTTCTCTATCCAAAGTTTTACGATTTAGATTCAAGTCAACACAAGTTTGTCTCATCAAATGAGCCTTTCTCAAATGATGACTTACCAAAGAGGTTGTAATAACCCTCT
This sequence comes from Chamaecyparis obtusa, assembly GCA_027943335.1. Classification (NCBI taxonomy): domain Eukaryota; kingdom Viridiplantae; phylum Streptophyta; class Pinopsida; order Cupressales; family Cupressaceae; genus Chamaecyparis; species Chamaecyparis obtusa. The sequence continues at coordinate 421,116 of BSBK01003481.1, forward strand.
TAGTGTCTCTCTTATCTTTTTCCTTGGTAGTCTTCCCAATGGAATTGAGAGCACTAAAAATATTTCTCACAATAATAGCATTCCCCTCCTTTTTCTTGTTCACACTAATCTTCAATTTGACTAGGATATGTCTCATCTTCTACATCTTTAACAATTGCACAAACATTTGACATTGCTCAACCAACGTCTTGTGCCTAAAAAATTGATCAAAAAGTTTTGAAACACACAACCAAATGGTTCTTTATGATCTCTTGCCATCGAAATTGCTCATTATGTTCTCATCAATTTCAAGTAACCATTTAGTTCTTCTTGAAGGTCTCAATTTTGAAGTTTGTCTTTCCTCCTCTGAAGGGACTTCATTTCTCATATAATTTGGAGATGTGTAACATTGATTTGGTTCTTCTACACCATTATCATTGTCAATTCCTTCATATTCAATTGGTGGACTATCATTGGCAATGTCCACACTTCCATTGGCCACATCTACATGTTCATTTTCAAAACCTACATTTTCATCTTCAAAACCTAAATTCTCATTTTCAAAACCTAGATTTTGATCTTCAAATTCATGTTCTTCACTTGAAACCACATTCAAAGGTGGGTCTATGCCAACATCTTCATTCATATTTAACATTCCTTGTCTTTTATTCCGATGGGCAACCCTATCCATTTCTCTATACACTTCAACATCTTCATTTGTGAGTCTCCTCTTCCGTTTATGCTTTCGACGACTACTACTCCCCATAGTTAAACCAAAAAGTAGATGCAAATACCTTTGGTAATAGAGAAAATCTCCCCAAAAAAAGATGAAATGCCTTTGATAATAAAGAAAATCAACCCACAAAAAGATGAAATACCTTTGCTAATAGAGAAAGTCACCCCCAAAAAAGATGAAATACCCTTGGTAATCGAGAAAATCACCCCCAAAAAAGATGAAATACCTTTGGTAATAGAGAAAATCACCCCACAAAGTCATTTTTTGTCTTCTCACTGCAACTTGAATCTCATAATTTAGGAAAAACATGTGACTCTTTGGAGGGACCCAGAGAATCTTGTTTTTTTTTAACACCAGTGAAAAGGATCAGATATCCGATATCTTACTATTTCTCACTCTCACTCTCCTCTCTCCTCTCTTTCTCTCTTCTCTCCTCTCTCCTCTCTCTCTCTCTCACCTAGACAGAGAGAGAGATCACACTCACCTTTCTCTCTCCTCTATTTCTCTCCTCTCTCATCTCTTTCTCTCTCTCACCTAGAGAGAGAGAGTGAGAGAGGAGAGAGAGATGAGAGAAAAAGATAGAGAGAGAGAGTTCTATTGTGTCGAAAGGGGTCATGAGGACTTCCTAGGGGTCCTAACACATGATAAGGCATACTAGGACCCCTAGGAAGTCCTCGTGACCCCTTTCGACACATTTGAATGCTCAAGTGTGTCCTAAGGGGTTGTAGGACCCCTTAGGACACACTTGAGGGTTCTAATGTGTTGAAAGGGGTCATGAGGAATTCCTAGGGGTCCTAACATGTGATAAGGAATAGTAGGACCCCTATGAAGTCCTCATGACCCCTTTTGACACATTTGAATGCGCAAGTGTGTCCTAAGGGGTCATAGGACCCCTTAGGACACACTTGAGGGTTCTAATGTGTCGGATGGGGTCATGGGGACTTCATAGGATTCCTAACGCATGATAAGATGTACTAGGACCCCTAGGAAGTCCTCATGATCCCTCACAACACATTTGAATGCTCAAGTGTGTCCTATGGGATCGTAGGACCCCTTGGGACACACTTGAGGGTTCTAATGTGTTGAAAGGGGTCATGAGGACTTCCTAGGGGTCCTAATGCATGATAAGGCATACTAGGACCCATAGGAAGTCCTCATGATGCATTTTGACACATTTCAATGCTCAAGTGTGTTCTAAGGGGTCGTAGGACCCCTTAGGATACACTTGAGGGTTCTAATGTGTCGAAAGGGGTCATGAGGACTTCCTAGGGGTCCTAACGCATGATAAGGCATACTAGGACCCCTAGGAAGTCCTCATGACCCATTTTGACACATTTGAATGCTCAAGTGTGTCCTAAGGGGCTGTAGGACCCCTTAGGACACACTTGAGGGTTCTAATGTGTCGAAATGGGTCATGAGGATGTCCTAGGGGTCCTAACGCGTGATAAGGCATATTAGGACCCCTAGAAAGTCATCATGACCCCTTTCAACACATTTGAATGCTCAAGTGTGTCCTAAGGGGTTGTAGGACCTCGTAGGACACACTTGAGGGTTCTAATGTGTCAAATGGGGTCATGGGGACTTCATAGGGGTCCTAACATGTGATAAGGCATACTAGGACCCCTAGGAAGTCCTCATGACCCCTTTCGACACATTTGAATGCTCAAGTGTGTCCTAAGGGGTTGTAGGACCCCTTAGGACACACTTGAGGGTTCTAATGTGTCGAACGGGGTCATGAGGGCTTCATAGGGGTCCTAACACATGATAAGGCATATTAGGACCCCTAGGAAGTCCTCATGACCCCTTTCGACACATTTGAATGCTCAAGTGTATCCTAAGGGGTCATAGGACCCCTTAGGACACACTTGAGGGCTCTAAGGTGTCAAATGGGGTCATGAGGACTTCATAGGCATCCTAACATGTAATAAGGCATACTAGGACCCCTAGGAAGTCCTCATGACCACTTTTGACACATTTGAATGCTCAAGTGTGTCCTAAGGGGTCCTAGGACCCCTTAGGACATACTTGAGGGTTCTAATGTGTCGAATGGGGTCATGAGGACTTCCTAGGGGTCCTAGTACCCCTTATAATGCGTTAGGACCCCTAGGAAGTCCTCATGACCTCTATCTCTATCTTTGTCTCTGACTCTCTCTCACACATCTAGAACCTTCACCTCCACTTTTAATCTATATTTAAAGGTTTCATATACCTTTTTATGGAGAATGTACCTTAAATGTTCTTACATCAATTTTTATGCCGCTATTAGTTTCTAGAATAGATGATGAGCGTACGGTGATTCTTCAACTGTGTGAAATTTCTTTTCGAGAGTTAAAAAATTAATTGATTGTATTCAATCGAGGGGAAGTCCATTGACATCTACTTAAGTAGAGTCAGACTAACGAAATTACAAGGAGTCTATAGAGAAATCCCGTGCTGGATATTTTCAATAGGATTTCGGCTGAAACTATCTATCCTCAAATCAACTGTGCAGGTATTTTTTTGAAATCATTTTGTATATCATTTATAATATAATACACACTAATATAAAAATTTATATTATAATATTTATGCTATGCTATTATTATTTAATATTAATATTTAAAATGAAATTAGTATTAACATAACAAAAATATAATTTAATATTAAACTTGAATTAATATTAACATAAAAAGAATACCACTTAATTTATAAGACAATTAATATTACTATTAAAAAAATACATTTTTTTTGAAACTTGAATTTGGGAAAAGCGGGTCAATTGAAATTTCAAAATAGGTGGGCTTTTTTAGATATCTGATATTTTTAGATATCCGATAATATCGGATATCTGATAGTATCAAATATCCGATTAGGCTTGGTATTTTCTTCAAGATTACCTAATGTGGGTGGTCAAACCTTTAGGCATTTTTCAGGAGATAGTTCTTGATACCGAGACTTCGACCATGTAGCTGACAACTATTTTTTCACCCAAAATTGATGAAACAAAAAGGGTTTCTTAAAGACATTATTAGCTTTCCATCGATATAATTGCTGTCAAATTTCAAGTTCTGTAAGTAATTATTACTTATTTTCCAATTGAGTTATCTTTACAGTCATAACTGACATACTGATTGAAAAATAACTATAACTTTCAAACCGTTTAACCTTTTTGAAATCTGAAACATGCGTCACATTCTATGTTTCAGCTACTATAAGAAAAAAAATGTTTTGAATTTGGTAAAATTTTGAATTAGTTAAGGTGGTCAGACACGAGAGTTTTCTTATTCTGAAAAAGTTGTAGTAGAAAATTCATAATTAATTTTTTTTTTGACCAAAAATTACAAAAAACTATGTGTCACATCCGAGCATGAGTCTACTACTTATATCTAGAATCTTGGGAAAATATATCATCATTTGATTGTGATTAAGGTGGTTAGACATACATGTACTTTTTATCTTTTCCCTAAAATTTTTGTAGTACTACATTGAAATCTAAAATTTTGAACAATTAGACAAAAAAAATTTTGAACAAGGGCTAGTAGTTTAGAAACTACATTCAATTTCCTACAAATTCTATTCTTACAACTTTTCCACATAAGGTTCATAAGATGTTCAACTTTTTACGTCAAGTTGACTAACCCTAATTTTTTGATTTTTCATTGCCACTTAAGGCCATAGTTTGGTATACCATGATCCTGCACATACCCTTGATGTCATGAACAATGCTAGGTAAGCAGAACAAGAAAGACACTTAACTATTGAAGACAACATACAAATTACTAAGAAACTACAAGAAAATGAATTTGAGATACTAAGACTCAGGGAGCATCATTTTGAAATTTCCAATCAAATGGTTGTCATAAGTCAAGAGGTCAACCAAGTAAATAGTGAGCTTACAAGAAAACTAGAAGACATCAGTGAAATAAGAGAAGAAAATGAAATATTGAAGAATGAAGTCAAAATGCAACAACACCATAATGAGATGATCAAGAAATTTGAGGATAACTCCAAGAAGATAGATGAATTTTTTATTAGTAAAAAATGACTTGGTAGAACTACTGGTTTAGGCTACACCGAGCAAGGAGAATCATTAATACAAGCTGAAAAAAAGAACAATGGCTACACAATTCAAAGAACCAAGAAGCTATCATGTTATCATTGTGGAAAACTAGGCCACACAGAAAATGTTTGCAGGAGAAAAGAAAAATGTATTCCTAAATCCACTCTTAAGTTTAATTGTTATTGTTATAACTATAACAAGTTTGGACATCAGGCATGAGTGAAGATCTAAGTTGAATAGGACTCCTAAGAAACCCTACATGGAGAAACATTGTTGCACTTGCAACATGCATGGACACATTGCACAAGAATGTAGGATAGAGACCAATCAAGTCTGGACACCAAAAGAATAGAACAAAACCTATCAATCGAGAAGATAGGGTAATGCATATACTTGGGATTACAACACATGGGTTAATTGCACAGCATGTGGAAGGTATGGACATATTGCAGAAAATTGCATGAGAAATTGGAGAGGTAGATCTTGCAACTAGACAAGCACTAGTATGGCATGTTTACATTGTCATAAAGTCAACCATTTAAGTATGGATTGTAGAGACCGAGCACTAGAGAATAAAAAATATGAAAATGTAAATATAATTGAGGAAATCATGAGGATAAGAAACACAATGTGGAGAAAAGCATCAAGTGATAATGTTGGATCAAGCAATGCAGTTGGTGACACCTTGTCCATTGGATTTGGTGACATCACCACTTCTTCCTAAGTAAGAAAGGTATGTATGGAACTGAATTTCTAATCGGTTATATCTAACAAATAGTTCCTTATATCTAGCAATTGAATACCAAATATGCATCAAACAATGTGTACTATGGTTTTATATGTTTTGAGCTATCATTGTATATTGTCGGTATAAGAAAGATTGAGTATGTATTTTCTAGTCGATAACTATTGGCAAGGTTAACCAAGTTGTGGTTCTAACCGAGTGAAATCTTAGTGTTAACTGAGCGCATGATCTTTTAAAGTATACATTGAGTGCAACTATTCTTACCGAGTTAAGTTAGGTCAAGCATTTAATGTGGAAAGTTTGAGCGGGAATTTGAATTTTTCTATAAATACATGATGGACTTAGTTATTTTTTACATTGCAAGTAAGGTTGACAAAGAGATTTCAAGTGAAGATCTGAGCAAAAAGATTCAAGAGAAATTTGAGCACAGATTTGAAGGATTTTTGAGATAAGAATTCACAGTCACAAGTAAGTTTCATTCCACCAAGCTATACAATTGATTTCTCTCAAAGCCCTAATTTGAAGAACAATAGTGTCCTCATCAAAATCTAAGAAATGTAAGACTGGAATTGACAAGAGTGTTAACCTAATCAAGTCTACAACTTTTAATGAGCTGTAGTATATACTTCATCTAGAAGTTGCATCGCAAACTAATAAAACTATAGATTTTTCAAGCATACCACCTAGGATAGTTTTTATTTTCAAAGACATTCATGCCTATATTCACTATAAGATTAGAGAGATCACTTATTTTGAGCTTGAATCCACCTTTTAGGAGCTAAGTGTCAATGGAAAACTAAAATATGAGCACACACATTTGGTGGTTAAAGGTTTGGTCAATGCCTTGTACTTCTTGAGGGTTTTTAAGAATGAGTGGATAAGGGTTGTACTGAGTTGTGTGCATGAGGGAAAGTTATGGTTAGATGAACCTATTAATATTTCAAGGGATATCATTCACATAGTCACTAGTTATCCCATAACACAAAAAGTCAAAGCATTGAAGAGTGCATTGAGGACCGAGATTGAAAAAGTAACATGAGCTGAATGGGATAGTAGAGGCATGCAAATCAACACCATTGTTGATCCAGAGACTAGGTTCACTACATATGCCATTGGTTATAAAATATTTCAATCTAGAAGACCTAACAATGTTCCATATGGAGCTGTAGACATTGCTTACAAAATTGTGAAGAAAGGATTTCAACCAGACCTCACCAAGTTATTGTTGAAGAAGTTAGAAGAAAACATGAAAACCATCAGGTCGGTGAAGTCCAACACATGTAGTTTTGGATCACTATTGTTGTGTATATTTTTCTATGTTCAGAACTTTTTCCCCTCAATTGGAAATATTGATTGGAACATTGACCAACCGGTCACTTTACAAATTTATGATTTTATTTAAAGTTTGGGACAAGATTTTGTTAGCATCATGGATGTTTATTTTGAGCAATTCAAGGATAGAATGAACCAGAGAAGTAGGATACTAGGAAAATTGATTGACAAGTATAAAAATGACATTAGTTTCTTAGTAGACACTGACAACGCTTTGATAAAGGCTATTGAACTGAGAACAACATGGCTGGAACCAATGGGCTATGAAATTGATGTTGAATGAGCCTCTAGGTCAATAAAGGCTTTACTAGCCAAGCCCAAAGATCCTTAGGAAACTAGGTTTGGAACCTATGAAGAGGCCAAACAAATAATTAAGATGGATCTAGTTGGAGTCAAGGTGATAAAGAAGTCAAATAAAATGATGGACAAATTACTTAAACAATTTGGTGATAAGGCAAAAGAGGAGAATGCATTTGAGGATATTCTGATTGAACAAGAAATCAAGGAACAATTACAAATAGGTAACAATGAGCATGATGAAGAGGCGATCGAGTCAGATAAAGATATTCAGTCTTCACTAGTCAAGGCCACAAGTAAGAGGAAGCAAGAAGAAGTACAGACAAGAGAAAGGAAAAGGTCTAAAATAGCTGCTTCTCCACCTCTTAAGAAAGGAGTTGTAAAAATATCTAGGCCCACTCCTACCAAAAGTTACTAGAAGAAAAAGAGAGGTGCACAAGCCACCACTGAGCTATCAAAGAAATGGAGGAAGTTGATAAGGGCTAAGGATGATATTGCTAAAGAAGATGAAGAGGAAGACCAAGATAAATTTAAGGTAGTTGTAAATAAGAATCCAATAGGTGATGAATTGCCTGAAATAATAAAGGAAACTGGTGGTCAAAGTAACCCCAAGATGAGTTGGTATGTACATATGTCTACAGATGATCAGCAAAAGATAGAAGAGTCTGTCATACAAATGATGATAAAGTTTAAAAAGGTACCAGTTGAATTTGCAAAATATGTACCTAAAAGTTTATATGATAGTGTCAGCAAGATGTAATTATGCCTTGCACACTGAGAAAAAGATGAGGAAACATTCTTTGATATTGGCAATGCCAACCCTATCACTTCCTGAGATTGAAGAAATGATGACACTGTACTCAAAGACATTTTTAGTGAAAATTAGAGCCCTAAACATTCTGGTAGGCAAAATAAAGAAGGTTGATGACATTAGTCAACTCTTGTGGACTACAATTCTTACTACCTAAGCATAAGCTAATAAGTTAGCTTTGGTAGTGATACCCAAGAAGAAGAGTAAAAGGAAAGGAAAAGGACTCTAATGAGATGATGTAGACCTGGCTACCAAGGAACCTATAGATTTATCTGACACCAAGGTACCACACAACTCCATAGATATTTATTTTTATCTAATAGGATATAGAGAAGTGTATACAGATCCTCCCAAGAAAGAATTAATAAAAGGGACAAATGATGTTCTTATTGAAGATATCACAAAAAGATATCCTGATGACTGTCACCCAATTTTTTCTATTCCATACAAATTTGGCTAGGCTCCATCCCTAGTCTGCATTCAAGCCCTACCAAGCACCTCAAAAGTTTCATGGTTTTCTACCTATTCTCCTGGTCTCTGCAGATCTCTTGCTCTCTGGTCTACAGGTTTTAATTCAAAAATGTGACCGTTGGCAAAAAACCCCAAAAGCCTTAAAACCCTAGGCCTATTCTAATTTTCCATTACCTTTTTCGACCACTTAAGAGTTATTTTCCCATGTGCACTTTTATCTTTCTTCAATCATGAAATCTCTTATTTCTAGCAGTTTAGCCCTTAACACCTAGCGATTTGGTGAGCAGTTACATTTTGGTTAGCGGTCTCAGCTCAGCAGCTAAAGTCATGAATCTAGATCTAACTACTGTCGCATGATCGCATAGGCCAAGAATATTCCTTGTGATCATGCGATGGCCATTGATCTTCATTGTTTGCAGTGGTTCAGTTGTCAGTGGGTCCACTACCACGTAGTTTGAGGTGTACTCTTTTGATTGGTCAAAGGTTGGTGATGTGGTGCCATGTCAGAGTGGGCCCAATGGGTTGTTAGTCGATGATGATCTAATGGCTGTCGTATGATTTCATGGAATATTCTTGGCCCATGCGATCATACGCCAACCATTGATCTTAATTTATCTCTAGGCTCTATCAGGTGGGTCCTCTTATTCTGACGTGCTCACGTTCCATTGGTCGGTTGGGTTGTGATATGGTAGTTTGTCAGTGGACCCATAGTCTTTGGCTTATGAGGTAGGTTAAAGCTCATAAGAGATCGATAATCATCATTATACCAATGAGGAAAAGTGATCGAGAGTTAAAGCTATGGTATAACGATAACAATCTAATTGAGGATTGATGCCATGGGTCCATGTTGCCAGAAGGCACTGACGTGCTTGTTTCTGATTGCTTGTTGGGTGAACAATTGACACTTGTCAGTGGGTCTGGCTGTCAAAGGATTTGTAGAGTCGACAAAGATCTATGGTCATTGCATGATCTGATAGAATATCCCAACCCCATCAGATCATGCGACAACCGTCTGATGCAAAGTGAAGATTCTTCTGCCTTCTATGTTGTTGGTCATGCTGAGGTGTTTAATTTTTATTGGCTTCCGACTGATGATGTGGCTGATGATTTTTCAAAGGGTCTCCTGACTGTCATAGGGTTGGTCTAGGCTGTTCGATTTGCTGAGAAATGTTATATCAATGGTCACATTTTAATTTTGACCAGTTGGTCATTGTGTTTTCAAATTTAAATATTTTTCTCACAAGTCTCTTACTGTCCATCGAATGTGGCTGCGGGTAGCTCAAAAATTTAGGTTTCTAGGATGATTGCAGTTGGGAAGATGATGTGAAGACCTGGGTAGCCATTGCAAGTCATTTCTTGCTTCCTAAGAGTACCAATTTGAGCATTCATGGTGAGCCTAAGTTGCAGGGAGGTAGATAAATCAAGGAGGCTTGTTCGCAGGTAGATGCAGTACAAAGATGGTTATTGCATTCAAGGCACATATCTGATCAGTCAGGATACTTTCAAGATACATTTATGATCAGACATAATAGAATTAGGGTTTTTGATTATTTTATGTCAAATTTATGTAACCCTAATTAGGTTTTGACTCCTGCCTGCGTGCTTTGAGGGAGATGTATATAATTTTTTTGGAGCTTTTTAGAGCTAAGAGTTGACAATTGTAAAAGGAGGATTTTCTTTCTCAAAATTTATCTGTCACATTCTTTTTGCCCTCTGATTTTTGTATTTTGTAACTTTCATTGATGGTTCATATATTGCAAGGTACTTTGTGACATTTTTCATGTCCCTATGCTTTCTTGTTTGAGTTGTCTCTTAATGAATTGAGTATTTGAATGTTTTTAGTGATATCTTAGGGTTGTTGATCCCTCTTTCTTTCTGTAGTTTATGTGTATGCATGTGAATGATTTGATTTGAATGCTCTTGTGGGTATACTTCCACCCCTGACAATCTATCTCATTCTTATACCCAATTGCAGAGGTGAATGTCTATTTGCAGGTTATAGTTTGTGTCTAAGTTCTTAAGAGTGTTATTGCCTTGTGAAATTCTCTCTTTCCCTGCATAGCATCTCTCTATTGCAGACCCTTCTATGAAATATTGATGCAAGCCTATTTGGTAAGTTGTGATCTCCTAGACCTAAGATTGTGTGCTGAGTTCATCCTTTATACTACAATTCATACCATATTTTTGGTGTATCACCTAGTAGGTAGTTTTCTTTTTAGTAATTTCCCTTTGAAGCACTCCTCCTATCCCTTTTCCTTCAAAGAATTTACTTTCTTGTCTAGAAGACAATTAAGGTGATTATCCAAGAGGAACCAGCCTAGAATCTGGAGGTCTCATCTCAGTTAGCATGGGTCACACAACCTGGAGATGATTCCCATGTTATACTAGGTTATCAAGACCAAGAGAGCTTGAAACAAGGGTGCAAACTTAGTGTATAACAATTTTGGCATGCCCAATGGGACTCAAAAGAAAGAAGTCAATTTCAATGATTATGCTATCTCTGATATATTGATTTCACAATAAAGATATTAGAGAGGTTAGTATTCAAGTATATCTAGTGACTCCCTTGGTGTTAAGAGATAGTGACCCAATTTTTGATATAGCTTATGGAAAAAATAGACCCTTATGGTGGTAAGGCAATTTGAATTTGCACCCTTTAATCAAGGTAGTCCATTAAATTTTGCCCAACACCATGATGTGCCCTTGGCAGCACTAAAGAGTCTACCTAATTTCATAGGTGAAGGCCAAACATCAACTTTTGAACACATAAGAGATGTGGTTGCCATCTATAGTATACACCACATCATAGAAGAGGATGCTGCCACCAAGTTGTTGGATGCCTCCTTTAAGGGTAAGGCCCTGGAATGGTTTAGAGGTCTGGTAGTTGGCTCCATTACTTCATGGGATAGACTTGGAGATCTCCTTAGAAAATACTTTGAGGATGATTTAGACTCTTTGTTTCTAGTAGAGCAGCTCCAAATTATAAAGAGAGATCCTCGAGAATAGATGACTGATTTTAATGGTAGATTCCTCAAGACATGGAATAGGATTCCAATTAATATAAGGCCTTCAATAGTTTGTGCTTTCCTTTATTTTTTGAGAGGCCTAACTAGTGACATATCTATCATGATTTAGTCTTTAGGAGGTACTTCATTACCTCAGGCTTTTGACCTAGCTGTAAAGGCAAAAAATTGCTTAATTCAGGCTAGTATGATAACCCCAAGGCCACCCATGCCTATCTCTCCCAATCTTCAGCCCGCTATACCTCTGCAAATGCCTCCCTTTACTCCCATACCTGCTTAGGCCAGCACTAGCTATGGGGAGTCCATAGGTGACCCTTCTCAAGAGCTACTCAAGTTAAAAAGCAGTCAACGAGAGGTGAGAAGTGATCAACAAGAAACAAACCAAGAGATGATGAGCCTACTATAGGATCTAACTAAGGATTTGATCATTTTAAAGGGGCATAATCAAGAGCATAGGCCACCTTATCGACAACAAGGTCAAAGTCCTAGCCAACAGTGCCAAGCTCAAGAGCAATCCTACCAACAAAGTAGGCCATAGTAACAAGAAAAGCATCAAAGAAGAAGGAAAAATTTGGTAAAGAGGCCTTTCCATCCATATAATCCAATCAGGAGGACATTCCCAACACAAAGCATCAAAGCAACTGGTAGTCACCTAAACCCACTTTTTGGGAAGGAGGCTACAAATTTTCCGCTTGTCCTCTTGAACTATGAGATTCCTAATGGAGAAAGGTCAAAAGTGTTACAACAAGAGATAGTGGCCTCTCAAGCACATCCTCCTAAGGATGGGATGCAACAAGAGCCAAGACAAGAAACTCACAAGGTTCAGATCCCAAGCTTCTTTCCTGAGCCCATTCATGACCCTATCCCAAATTTCCAGCCACCTCATCTTCCCCTTATAAGGGAGACACCTAAAATTTTTCACTTCCTAAGTGATAGTGAGCCAATCCTACAATAGATAAGGCCCTATGAACCAATTCCTAAAGAGCCCCCTACACCTCAAGAACTTTTAGGCCATCAGAAAGAAGATGATTTTGGTCTTTTAGGTATACTTTTTCATGATAATCATGAGGAGTAGGTAGGGTTATTACATCAAGATGGATTAGAGAAATCAGATAAGGATAAGAAAGAAAGTGAAGAAGATGAGAGCCCAACTAATCTTTTTGAGGAGATGTCTTTTTATATTGAGCAAGATAAGGTAATGTAAGATTCACTAGTTGAGCCCACTGATTGTGAAAATAAAGATGATATGGTTACTACTAACTTAGAGCAACAAGATGATTTTGATTTGATAATTGATGCTTTCTACTCAACTCTTGTTGATGTTCCTCATCTTCTTGAAAAGGATAATGGCTTGCATGTTCTTGAAGAGGAGTTTGGAGATCAAGGGGTTAATTGTGTCCCAACTATAAAGGAGGAAAATGTACGACAGATTATCATGGAGGGACAATTTTTTGACCATCCTGCTGAAGTTATTAATGAGATGCATCCTAACAATAGAAAAGGGAACCCCAAGTTCACTATTTCCAGGGGTTGCCCCTTAAGTACTTAGCAAGAAATGGAGGCCAACCATAAAAATCCAATCATGTTTGTGTCCAAACATGAGTGTTCAAATGAGGTTGAAACTGAAGGCGAGCTTGCAGTTTAGCAAGGACAAGCTCAACTCACTTACCTACCCCTGGATAATGAAAATAAGAATTTGTTAGTGGAGGTGAGTCAATTTTTTTGTGTCTTTCAAAAGGTAGTGCATCGAATCTTCACACAGCTATGCATACTTCATTCACTATTTGCTATCCTCATGCACGTAAAATATTGCATCTTAAGGAGGAGGGGTAGTTATTTCAACAAACCAGTGAATAGTTTTGTTTGACCAGTTTTCTGCATTGGTTAGTTTAGGTTAGGTTAGTTTTCTTGCTTTATTTCCCTACTTTCAGTTTAGTTTTCCTACTTTCCAAAAAGTGCCAGTGCACAATTTTTTGAGCCAACTCCAGGTCTCTCTTTGTCAAGCAAGTTTTATATTTCAATGATGACCCCCATGCCTAATGGATAGTTTAAGGCCACTGATCATGTCTAGCAGGTTGACATCCAGCGGAAATCGCCAAAATGTTACCCAATTTTTTCTATTCCATACAAATTTGGCTAGGCTCCATCCCTGGTCTGCATTCAAACCCTGCCAAGAACCTCAAAAGTTTCATGGTTTTCTGCCTATTCTCCTAGTCTTTGCATATCGAGCTTGCTCTCTGGTCTACAGGTTTTAATTCAAAAATGTGACCGTTGGCAAAAAACCCCAAAAGCCTTAAAACCCTAGGCCTATTCTAATTTTTCGTTACCTTTTTCAGCCACTTAAGAGTTCTTTTCCCATGTGCACTTTTATCTTTCTTCAGTCACAGAATCTCTTATTTCTAGTGGTTTAGCCCTTAAAACCTAGCAATTTGGCGAGCGGTTACGTTTTGGTTGCGGTCTCAGCACAATAGCTAAAGTTAGGAATCTAGATCTAACGACTATCGCATGATTGCATAGGCCAAGAATATTCCTTGCGATCATGCGATGGCCGTCGACCTTCATTGTCTGCAGTGGTTCAGTTGTTAGTGGGTCCACTACCATGTAGTCCAAGGTGTACACTTCTGATTGGTCAAAGGTTGGTGATGTGGTGCCATGTCAGAGCGGGCCTAGCAGGTTGTTAGTCAATGATGATCTAATGTCTGTCATATGATCGCATGGAATATTCTTGGCCCATGCAATCATATGCCAACCATTGATCTTACTTTATCTCCAGGCTCTGTTAGGTGGGTCCTCTTGTTCTGATGTGCTTGCGTTCCATAGGCCGGCTGGGTTGTGATGTGGTAGTTTGTCAGTGGACCCACATTCTTTGGCTTATGAGGTAGGTTAAAGCTCATGCAAGATTGATGATCATCATTATACCGCTGAGGAAAAGTGCTCAAGAGTTAAAGTTGTGGTATAATGACAACCATCCAATGAGGATTGATTTCGTGGGTCTATGTTTCCAGAAGGCACTGATGCACTTGTTTCTGATTGGTTGTCAGGTGAACAGTTAGCACTTATCAGTGGGTCTAATTGTTAGAGGATTTGCAGAGTCGACGAAGATCTATGGTCATCACATGATTTGATGGAATATCCCAACCCCATCAAATCATGTGAGAACCATCCGATGCAAAGTGAAGATTCTTCTGCCTTCTATGTTGTCGGTCATGCCAAGCTGTTTAATTTTTATTGGTTTCCAACCGATGATGTGGCCAACAACTTTTCAAAGGGTCTCCCGACTATCATAGGGTTGGTCTGGGCCATTCGATTTGCCGAGAAATGTTATATCGACGGTCACATTTTAATTTTGACTAGCTAGCCATTGTGTTTTCAAATTTAAATATTTTTCTCGCTAGTCTCTTACTGTCAGTCAAATGTGGCTGCAGGTAGCTCAAAAATTTAGGTTTTGAGGATGATTGCAGTTGGGAAGATGATGTGAAGATCTTGGCAACCATCGCAAGTCATTTCTTACTTCTTGAGAGTACCAATTTGAGCAGTCATGGCGAGCTCGAGTTGCAGGGAGGTAGATAAATCCAGGTGACTTGTCTGCAAGCAGATGTAGTACAGAGATGGAGATTGCATTCAAGGCACATATCTGATTGGTCAGGATACTTTTAAGATACATTTATGATAAAAAATGATGGAATTAGGGTTTTTGATTATTTTATGTCAAATTTATGTAAGCCTAATTAGGTTTTGACTCCTACTTGTGTGCTTTGAGGGAGATGTATATAATGTTTTTGGAGCTTTTTAGAGCTAAGAGTTGACAATTGTAAAAGGAGGATTTTCTTTCTCAGAATTTATCTGTGGTATTCTTTCTGCCCTCTGATTTCTGTAGTTTGTAACTTTCATTGATGGTTCAGATATTGCAAGGTACTTTGTGACATTTTTCATGTCCCTATGCTTTCTTGTCTGAGTTGTCTCTTAATGAATTGAGTATTTGAATGTTTTCAGTGATATCTTAGGGTTCTTGATCCCTCTTTATTTTTGCAGTTTATGTGTATTCTTGTGAATGATTTGATTTGAATTCTCTTGTGGGTATACTTCCACCCTTGGCAATCTGTCTCATTCCTATACCCAATTGCAGAGGTGAATGTTTGTTTGCAGGTTATAGTTTGTGTCTAAGTTCTTAAGAGTGCTACTGCCTTGTGAAATTCTCTCTTTCCCTGCATAGCATCTCTCTATTGCAGACCCTTCTATGAAATATTGATGCAAGCCTATTTAGTAAGTTATGATCTCCTAGACCTAAGATTGTGTGCTGAGTTCATCCTTTATACTGCAATTCATACCATATTTTCGGTGTATCACCTAGTAGGTAGTTTTCTTTTCAGTAATTTCCCTTTCAAGCACTCCTTCTATCCCTTTTCCTCCAAAAAATTTACTTTCTTGTCTAGAAGTAAATTAAGGTGATTATCCAAGAGGAACTAGCCTAGAATTTGGAGGTCTCATCTTAGTTAGCATAGGTCCCAAAACCTGGAGATGATTCCCATGTTATACTAGGTTATCAAGACCAAGAGAGCTTGAAACAAGGGTGCAAACTTAGTGTATAACAATGACATCAAAGATGATGAAGATGTTACTATTGTTGTAGATACAACTGAGGAACCAACACCTACTGAGGCAACATGTAGTGTGATTTTGGGTGACCTATAGATCTTAGTACAAGCTATTGAGATAATAACATAGAAGGAACCGAAGGCTTAACCCCCAAGAAATAAAAGGATACAATAGAGGATCAGGGGACAACAACAGAAAAAGGCACAACCAAAAAAGGAACAACATAGTAGAATAATGCAAATCAGCCTAAACAATCAAAGGTAGTATCACAAGTAACTAAGGAGAATAAACCAATAGAGACACCACTATTGACACCCCAGGACAATTAACTGAGACACAAGTTATAGGGCAATAGAAAGAAGAGAGTGTGTCTATCGAGCTTGAAAAGAAAAATATAGAGAGTAAATCTCTAGTTCTATTTACCAAACCCCCCACACCAAAGAAGAAGAAGAAAAAGAAGCACGGTAAAGGTCCAGTAACACTGTAAGAGGTAATTGAAATATCAGATTGTGACCCTAGAAATTTAGACCCCAAAGAACTTAGAAAATATGGGGAATTGTGTACTAGGAAGGCTGCACAAGAAAAATTGAGAAAAGGAAATAAAAGTAAGCTAATACTTGAGGAAGTTAGAGACATTTTACAGTAAGTAGTTTCAAAGATCAATGTTAATGAGGATATTCCCATACATGATCAACTTGCTTCTCTAACCAGTCACATAAATACCCCAAACATAGATGCAAAAAAGAAAATAGAGGAAAGGGAAGAGGTAAAAATACAATTGAAACTTGCAGAGAAGATCAGCCAAGAAGTGATAGATAATAAGGTGAAGATTTCTGAGGTAATAATTAAGCTAGAATCTATTACTCAGAAGATTATTCAAATTTTATTCAAATTATGCACTATTGAAAATTTCACTACCGAGCTTAGTGAGAAGATTAAAAAGTTAGATGAAGAAATCCAAGCCAGTGAAAACTTATCTATAATCAAGAAAAACTCTTTTCACAAACATATAATAAAAGTTAAAGAACTTAGGTGGTTGAGATCTGATTTGAGGAAGCAAAAATATACTATAAGTGATCGGGTCACTAAGCTACAAGCTGAGCTTCTTCCCCATCTCAAAATAATGGAAAGACGTATTGAGAAGGAAAAATACTTAGTTGCTACTCCTGAGATTCCATTTTTGATATGCATGCACAAGTCGATCTTGAGCACATTACTCTTGACAACTTGAAAGAGGAATACGAAAACCTCTTGGCCTTACTGCAAAAAACCCACAAGCACATTTTTAATTATTTTTAAGTACAAATTTCTGTTTTGTTTTGGCATTAATTTCAAAAAGGGGGAAATCATGTATATGCCACTATGTACTTCACACTACCGAGAGAATGCACAAAGGGGGAGTTTGTGAGTTTGTAAAGAAAAGAGTCAATGATATATATATATATATATATATATATATATATATATATATATATATATATATATATATATATATATATATATATATATATATATATATATATATATATATATATATATATATATATATATATATATATACATATATACATACAATTGTACATATATGGAGTTAGTATATTTTTTGAGTGAATTGGTACATATACATTAGGGTTAGATATTAATGCCAAAGGGGGAGATTGATATCTGTATTTGAGAATTAATGGATTGTCATTAGTATCAATAAGTTATTAAGTCGGTAAAGATGGTATAAGGAGAAAACAAGTCAGTCGGTCAATTAGACAAAGCCTTTACACTGAGAAAAGACAAGGCATAACTTCAAGATAACCGAATACAAGTTTGACCGAGAACACTTATTGAGCATTAGGAATTTACCGAGTACCGAGCTAGTGAAACTGAGCATTCATACACACTGAGCATCAGTAATTTACTGAATAGTGAATGCAGTATTTACTAAGTTATCTGGGAAACAACATGGTAATCAGGAATGGCACATATATCTATGCAAACAATTACACCAATCATAGAAATAGTTTACCAAGATCGAGACATATTTAATATGGATGTAATCATTAACTTTTGTGATGCTTCCTATGTAATGGTAGATATAGGTTATTTTTGTATATTATTGATCTTAGGTTTATCTAAGATGATGCAAACCCTAATTAGGTCAAGATTCTTTTATATAAAATTGTAAGAGATGTCATTATGTTTAAGAATCATGAAGTTGTAGCCACACTAAGGTCATCAGGAGATCAAACTAGGGTTTTATGACAAAAGGTTTATCAGAGACAAAATTAGTTTATCAGAACACATGCAAGGCTACCAAGCAAGACATAAGGACTTATACATCACATTGAGGTGATATCTATTTTTTATTTCACAAGCTCTGAATCGGACAAGAGTTAGTTGTCATTTTACAGATACATTACTATTATCAATTTAACCATTGTACCATATTTAAATCTCTTACCAAAGTATACTTAATAGTCTTTGTTGTAAATCTCTTAACCGAGTGCACACTTGATTGTGTTGCTAAAATCCTTTAACAAGGTAGATCTAGTCAATCATTTGTTACTCCTAATAGGGTAAGATCATCAGAAGTGATCAACAATTATAGTCTTAACCGACATACTTTATATATTGTAGTAGTGAAGAATTTGTGGGTGTCATCCTCACCACAATTTTTACCTTCTAACAAGAGTTTCTACGTAACCAAAGTATCTGAGTCATGAGTACTTATTTTCATGTATGATTTAGTTTTTTTTACTTGCACTTTACATTTTCATGTTATATGAATGCATGTAACAAAAAATGGAATTAGTCTGTTAATGGATATAAACTATTTCAAAGGTTTAAGTGATAAATTTTTTTGAGGGTATTGATTCACCTCTTCCCTCTTAGTACTTTATCTTTCCAATCCCAACCCCCCCTCTCGGTATCTTACTTTCCCATATTAGATTTCCAACAATAGGTACATTTCAATCTCAATTTAAGGAAAATAATTGAAAGTGCTAATGAGAAGATTGATGAGAGGTTTTAGATTCAAGAAAGGATCTGTGACTATGATCCAATCCCTATGATTGAGAACAAAGAGATAGGATAGGTTTTTGATATTAAAAATGGTATACAAGTCTTCTTGAGTGAAAAAAAGGAAGCTCCTAGAACACTGAGGTATGTTTTGATGAACCATCCTTAAAATTAGATTATTAGTTATTGCAAATCAAGGTATGATGAAAAGGTCTAAAGCTAGAAATGAGCTTTATTTAAATTATCAAGTTGAACCTAAGACTACTGATGAGGCTTGTAAATATGAATCATGTATTAAGGAAATGAAGGAAGATCTAGATCAGGTAGAGAAAAATAACACTTGGGAATTGATTTCTAGGCCTAAGGAAAAAAATGTGATTGGAACCAAATGATTTTTTAGAAGTAAAATAAATGAAGAAGGAATAGTTGTGAGGCATAAAGCTAGACTGGTTTGCATGGGCTATTTACAAAAGGAAGGTATAGAATTTGAAGAAATATTTTCACCCATTGTGTGGTTAGAGGCAGTACAAGATTTTTCCTTTCTTATGCATCTAAAGATTTCAAGGTATATTAGATGGATGTGAAGTTTGCATTCTTGAATGGTGATTTGGAGGAAGAAGTATACATAGAGTAGACTAATGTATTTACTTTGATAGAAGATGGTGACATGGTTTGAAGGTTGAACAAGGATTTTTATGGACTAAAGAAGGCACAAAGGGCCTAGTATGCTCAGCTTGATAGGTATTTATTCCATCTTGGTTTCAAAAAATGTAGTGAAGATAGTAATTTGTATTTAAGAACTAGTAAATATGGTATTTTGATTGTTGAAGTTATTGTGGATGACAATATATTTAGAGGTAATGGTGAAAAGAGAAATAAGTTTTTTGAAGAAATGAAAAGTGAGTTTGAAGTGTCAATGATTGGTGAAATGAAAGTCTTCCTTGGCCTGAAAATAACTCAAAATAAACATGGTATTTTCATCTCACAAACCAAGTATCTTAAGGAGCTTCTAAAGAAGTTTGGAATGGAGGATTGTAAACTTGTTGGGAAACCTATGGTGAATGGGTGTAGGTTTGTAGTACTTGACACACACTAGGCCAAACATAGAAAGTGCAATTGGAATTATTGAGAGGTTCCAAGATGTTAGAATTTAATCTTTCCTTGGTTATTTATGTATTTAATAGGATAAACCAAGGTATCCTAATGTATTTTGTCCTCTAGTCCAAGTGGGAGGACATGTCATTTTTGTAATTTCCTTTATTGAGGAAAATAGATATTCCTCCTTATGAGGAATCCTACACTTGTCTCACACACTAGTGAAATGTGGCATACACAGAATTGGGAGTTACAATGTAACTCCTCTCTCACATCTCTATTAAGAGATGGCTCTCTTCTCATCTCATATGAGATACTTCTTCTTCTTGATTATCTTTGTATGAGCTTTGCTCTCTCTCTCTCTCAGGCATTTGTTGCCACTTTCATTAATATCACGAGGGTTTTTTATGCTCTTCCCCCTTCAAAATCTTGTCTCCTTGTTGCTTATTTTTGGTGAATGCTCCTAGTTCTTGCACTAATTCATGGTAAATTATCCTATTCCTAATCTCATTGATTAAACAAGTTCCTATTTGTCTCTATATTTTGTTATTAACACAAGATAATCCTAAGGAGACTCATTTTATTGATGTTAAAAGGATATTCAAATATTTAAAAGGAATAGTGGAATATGGTTTATGGTATGATAAATCTGATGATTTCACATTGTATGCTTATACTTATGCAGATTTGGTAGAAAATGTGGATGACAAGAAGAGAACTAGTGGAGGAACTTTTTTTCTTGGGAGAAGGTTGATTTCTTGGTTGAGAAAAAAATAGGATTGTATAGCTCAGTCTACTGTTGAGTTAGAGTATGTGGTTGCTACCATAAGTTGTACATAGATTGTGTGGATGAAGAAAATGATGAAGGATATTGGGGTAATCTTTGAAAATCCTATTGTAATATATTGTGATAATACAAGTACATTAAATATGTCAAAGAATCTAGTAATGCATTCTAAAACCAAACATATTTCAATCAAATATCATTTCCTAAGGGACAAGGTTGCAAAAAAGGAGGTCAAGTTGGAATAGATTAGTAGAAAGGAGCATATATAACACATATTCACTAAACCCTTGCCAAAAGATGCTTTTGAGTACCTCGGAGGTATGCTTATGGTGAAAAACCCTCCTTGTGAGAACTAGATGATGCAAGGATGCATCAACCTAGTAGCTATCAAAGCTTTATCACTTTTTGGACTGGATTCTTGCATCTACTCCTCAGGGGGAGTGGTGATACATACATAATAGAGCATATTTGGGTGATCAAGCACCTGATTTGTTGTAGGATTGAAGATTTGAAAAAGATACACCTTGTAGAGGTGGGATGTGAAGAGATGTAGAAGAAGAAGACCTTTGGCACCTTTTTCCATTGATGTCAAAGGAGGAGAGTTACAAGTAAGAAAACCTTACTATATAAGGGGGAGCACTAAAGAGGATATTGAGAAGGTCATATTAAAAGGGCTACTTTTGGGTTGATGGATTTTCATATATGTTGACATCAATGCCAAAGGGGGAGATTGTTGGAATTTTTACTATTTGGGGTATTTAAATTCATATTTTTTCATTGATGTCAACATATGTTTTAGTTGGTTTCATCATGAGTCTCATACAAACTATTTATGATAGGAACAAACAAGTCTGACAGGGTGGCACAGACAATGTATGGTGTTCTAGGGTACATGAGCTTATATTTGTGAAGAAGGAGGTGTTTAGACCTTATGTCTAAGGTTGAAGATTATTATCTATCATTTTTCATGAGTTATGGTTGATTGGTGAAGACTGGTTACAATGTAGTAATAGAGAATTATGAGAGAGATGATACCTAAGTTTTTAGTATAGCTTGGATTCGACCATGGATTGTATTATGTGAGCTTGATGCTTCATAGAAGACACATGGGAAAACATTCTATGATATTGTTGGGTCTCTTGGATTGTGAAGATGTCATATGTGGGGTGTGATCTTGCAAAGACCTATTTGGTGCTAACTAGAGGAGATAATGTGTTTAGAGGGTTTCTATTGCAGATAGCAGATCTTGGCACACATTTGATAATTTTATTTTTGTTTAAGATACCATGTGTATCTTAGAAAGGGTCTATGTATTCATTTGTGCATTGGAAAAGTCCTAAAAGGCCAACCTAATTGCTTGTAACTTCTATAAAGGAAATTCATTCCTTGAAGTGTTGTATGTATGGTTTTAAGGGTTGTGAGATTGTTGTTGTGAGGTCTCTTGGGTTTAGAGAAAAGACCATTCATTGAGAACTTCACTGGAACTGCATAGGTAAGGTTAGTTTTTGTAATTCAGTTCATTACTATAATTGTATACTCTTATACATTTATTGGGATAGTGGATCCAGATGGTGGGTTTAACCTTCATAAGGTAGATTTAACCTTCACTTTTGGAAGTGTGCTCAGGTAGTGAGCCTATCTTTATACTCAACTACTAACAGGGTTGGAAGTACTCCTAATAAGGTATTTCCTTTAACAAGGACATGTACTAGATGTAATAATCATCTCCTAATAGGGCTTGGTCTCCTAAAAGGGACATAATATTTCTAGTGCATTAGTTATGGGTTCCATCACCACTAGGTTTTTTTTCCCATAACAAGGTTTTCCTCAACAAAAAATCCTTCTGTTATACTGGTATGATTTCGTGATGTTCTTGTGGTTATTTTCTTATTTCAATTTTTTAAAGAAATCAGATTAAAAGGATTTAAGTTTCAGATTTGGCACACAACTTATTCACCCCCCTCTTAGTTTTGAACATGGTGCATTGTTATTACTAACAAAGAAACCATTTTCAACCAACCATTCATCCTTATCTCTTCTAACATGCAATACAATTGAAACAATTTCAGTATTACTTTACAGAGATGTCATATTACTAACTTTAGGTTTCAGCTCAACATCTTCAACATAAAATAAATAGTCACCTTCTTTTGATTCATTATCTGAGATATTAGTATCTTTATTAACATAATAGGACTTCTTATTAAATTTTAATTTTGGTCTTGTCCCTTTTCTAGACATCTAGTATCTATATGACCAACCTTTCCACATCTAAAACATTTAAGAGGTAAGATACCTTTATACTTACTAATTCCTTTCTTCAGCACTAGATTACAAAATTTTCTTTTACTTCTTGTGTACTCTCATCATCTAAATCTTGATTGTTCTTTGTCACTTTAAAGGTAGCCTAAAATCTATCTTTTTATTTTCCAAAATTTTTCATCTAGAATTCCCTCAGAGTGCCAAAAAATTGTTCTTTGATGAATTTTTCTAGTTTAGAAGTCTCTTCAATTGCTAATACCTTGTCACTGTAGCTTTATGGTAAAGTCCTCAAGATCTTCTCTATTACATCCTTATCATCCAGAGTACTTCCAAGATTTATGATATCATTAATAGAATCAACAATTTTCTAAAAATAGCTTTCTATATATTATCCTTCTTGCATCCTTAAGTTCTCATATTTACCTTTACTAGTCTTCATCTTAGATAGTTTAACCCTATCAATTCCTTCATATGTTATTTTATTTTTCCTCAAATTTCATAAGAAGTTTCTAGTGCAACAACCTTTTCCAATTCAAATTTAGGTAATGCACTAAAAATAGCATACCTTTCTCTTTTATTTTCTTCATAAGAATTGATCTCATCCAAAGTAGTAGGTCCATTTTTCAACACTATATATTATGATCCAAAGCTTTCCAAGTCTTGTAACTCAAATAAATTATATATCCAAGTCTCATATTTACTTTCCAAAAACCATAGTCGGATCTATCAAAGGTAGGAATAGTAACTTTATGTACCATCAGATCTTCTCGAGCGGTTAAGCTCACTTTCTAGGAAAAAATATTTGATAGGTCAATTGTTCAATGTCTCGAACAAATGAGAGGGGGGATGAATCAATTTTATATTAAAATTTTTATGAATTTCACATATCCAGATCCACTAGATTAATTCTTCAACCACTTAACCAATGTATATGTAAACGTGATATTTAGCACACACAATGAAAACTAGATTTTTACATGGGAAAACCAGGAGGGTAAAATCTATGGAGAAGCTAATTCTTGTGAATAAAAACACCAATTAAGGTGACTTTGACAAAAGGTGGCTTGCTACTAGAATGCTCACTATAGGTGGGATGACTTCCATTAGAAAGAAGAAAGAAAAGGAAATCCACTACTAAAGTACAACTGTTATAAGAAACCCTTAGCTCGTAGTCATTGATGTCTAACAAGAACTACACAAAGGATTTTCTAACAACCCAAATTCACAATTTCATATAACCTCACACAATATCTAACATATCTTATTTTTAGACATATTCCATACTATTCCATCACAATCATCCTCTTACTAATATTGATCTTTAAAACATGAAATCACCAAGTCATCCATACAAAACATTCCTACTGTGGGGAGGAATAAAAAATAGACCACACCACACACACTACCTCGACCAAAACATAGGTTACCCAAATACTACTTTCATTGACTACTAACCTATGTTTTGGTCGAGGGAGTGTGTGCGGTGTGGTCTATAAAGCTTTGGAGAATAATACTATGTTTTGAAAAATGGACCTACTACTTTGGATGAGATCAATTCTTATGAAGAAAATGAAAGAGAAAGGTATGATATTTTTAGTGCATTATAATGAAAGGAAAAAAGATTGATAATACTATTTTCAATGACTAAAAATATTTATACAATGAGAAATATTTTTTATTTTCTTGTAACTATATAACATGATTAAATAACTAAACAAAGTGATACAATAAAATCTATGCTAACTTCTCCCACTTAATACATTTGTCTTATAAAAGTAACCCTAACACAACTCAAATTTCACCTTTCCAAGGTGTCCCTCTCAAGGTTAATGTTTGACACACCAAAACATGTTAATTACACAAAATAAATACACATTCTTGAGAAGATTTTTCTTTGAAGATAAAATAAATTAATAAGACACAGCTCTATTAAGATGCCTTGTAACCCATAGAAAGGTGTAGCTCCAAGTTGAATTCTCAATCTTCCAAATTACCACCTTCTCAAACTTCTTAATTTCTAAATATTCTAAATTGTTGGACAATAATCCATGTTAAGCTATACTCATTGAGATTCATCAGGTTATCTCATGATGCTTTAAAAGATAGAATTCTCAATTACAAATTCATGATCTGTCTAGAAAATAATCCAAATTGAGCTCACTAAATTCCTTACCTATCTTCAAAATGTAAACTTCATAGTACATGCACTCTTTAATTATATCAACATAAAAAAGGAAAGTAAAAACATATGTTTCTCATACAAAACATCATTTCTATACAAGGAACTAGCTTGAAATGATGGAAGAAACTTCATCCTCTAGTATCACCAGCCTATAATTTCTATTTTTTTTCCTTACCCTCAAAAAGTATCACCTAAGGACTTACGAAAATCTCTAATTAGTTCAATCAACACAAAAACTAGTCTTAAGCCCCATTAATTATTTAATATGAAAAACATTCATAAAACACTTCTAAAAATATTCTTACATGAACAACCCGAGGAAGACTTTTATATCTTGCAATCATTATAAGGGACTACTTAACATGACATGCCACAACTTTGACAATACTTGTACACTTCTCATTGGAAAGATCACCTTCTTCTCTACATTCAAATTCCCTTATATCTAGTTTAACATATATGAAACAAAACCTACTCACCAAGACTTCATCTTGAATAATAAATATATATTATTCTCAATAATAATCATGCTCTGCAATAAAAGATATGTCGAAAGTAATACTCTAAAGAATCATTGGTATTAATTATATAGAACTCAATCTTATAATCTCAATAAGTTTTTGATTAAGTGACTCATATTTTTATCAAGGTAAGAATCCATAGAACTCCACCGAGCTTAGATTTCAGATTACAATTCAAATTTTTAAAAATAATAAAATATTTGGAACAGTGCAATAATTTTATATTGTTGAATATAATTTTGCACTCTATCTTTATCTCATTAAATCTTAAAATAAATCAATTTTTCATCTACATTCCTTAAATTTCTTCAAAATCAAGAAAAAATAGACTTATGAACCTTTGGTTGAGGAGGAAGAATCATGATGGGTTCTTGAACATTCCCATTAAATCAACACAAGATGTTGAAGATTCTTTGATACTAGTTCATTGTTGACTCTAATGATAGGTGTACTAGTCCTAATGTAGTTTCTACAAGTAGTGCTACCTATAGTTGTGGAAA